>QJPP01006396.1:0-13218 GCA_003996215.1 Jaltomata sinuosa
TTAAGTTCGAGCACATGAGACCTGGGGGTTTGATGCAGCGACTTCCCATTCCTGAGTGGAAGTGGGAAGGGATTACTATGGACTTCGTTGTTGGTTTGCCTCGTACTTCTCATGGGTTTGATTCCATATGGGTGATTGTTGATAGGCTGACTAAGTCAGCACATTTCTTGCCGGTTCAGACTTCTTATGGCGCAGAGAGGTTGGCTCAGATCTACCTTCGTGAGATTGTTCGATTGCACGGGGTCCCAGCTTCTATCATTTCAGACCGTGGCACTCAGTTCACATCTCAGTTCTGGAGGGCTATTCAATGAGGTTTGGGTACAGAGGTTCATCTTAGTACCGCTTTCCACCCTCAGACAGATGGCCAGTCTGAGAGGACCATTCAGATTCTTGAGGACATGCTTCGGGCCTGTGTTCTTGACATTGGAGGTTCTTGGGATCAGTTTGTTCCCTTGGCAGAGTTTGCTTATAATAACAGCTTCCATTCGAGTATCGGCATGGCACCTTTTGAGGCTTTGTATGGCAGGCATTGCAGATCACCGGTAGGTTGGTTTGATGGTTTTAGTGCTGGGCCACAGAGCACAGATTTGCTTTGAGATTCCTTAGACCGAGTCCGAGTGATTCAGGACAGACTTCGGGCAACTCAAAGCAGGCAGAAGAGTTATGCTGATCGTAGGCTTCGTGCCTTGGAGTTTAGTGTCGGTGACTTGGTATTTCTCCGTGTATCGCCCATGAAGGGCGTGATGAGGTTTGGTAGGCGGGGCAAGCTTAGCCCCAGATACATTGGGCCGTTTGAGATTCTTCAGAGGGTTGGTAGCGTTGCCTATCAGCTAGCCTTGCCTCCAACGTTTTCAGCTATACATCTTGTATTTCATGTTTCGATGCTGCGTCGGTATGTCCCAGATGAGTCTCACGTGCTGCAGTGGGATTCAGTTCAGTTGGGTGAGGGTTTAGCCTTCGTTGAGGAGCCGGCAACTATTTTTGCTGGAGATGTTAGGAAATTAAGGTCTCGAGAGATCCCGGTTGTTAAGGTTCCGTGGAGGCACCGTCCAGTCAAAGAGGCTACCTGGGAGACCGAGAGAGATATGCGGGATCAGTATCCGCAGCTATTTTATCTTTCAGGTACCCCCTTGACCTTGACTTTCGAGGACGAAAGTCCTTTTTAGTAGTAGATGATGTAATGACCCTTCCGGTTATTTCCACGTATACATTTTCCTTGAACCGTTAGAGCTTGTTATAGCGGCCCCAAGTCACTTAAGGCTCGTCAGGACCGGTATTTAGGTGTCGGGTCCATTTGTTTGGTCGCATTATAAGTTTTGAAGTCAAGCAAGTCGGCAAAAGTTATCGTAAGTTCTTTAATAAATTTTCTGAACTTTGGGTAAAGTGTCTCGGGGCTTTTATCTCAATATATAAAGAGTTAGAAGTCCCCTGAAATACCAAATCGAAGGTCTACGAGTCTAGTTTCCAACACACAAAACCTCATGTCCAACTGATCTCGGAGTAAAAAGTTATGACTGTTTTATCGCGGACTGTCTGGCAGAAAATGGGTTGCGAACCGGGTCGCGAACCGGGTCGGGTTAAACTCGATTTAAAGCCTCAAATTCACGTTTTAAAATGCCGTTTCAGTTCTGAAACAGTGAGAAAACATAAGGGAGGGTTCCAAGAGAGTTCTTCAGTATCGAAATCGTGCGTACTTGAAAAAATTATTAATTTAAAAGTCGAAGGTGGTAGAAAATTATATTATTATTACCTTTTCAAAATATTTTAAAGGTTTATGAAAAATATTTTTGTTACAATATAATTGTATATGTATTTATTTTATAAGGTTTTTATACATTGTAATATTTTAACGGAGATAGTAAATTTAGTTATGTTGAAATTTATTATTATAATATAGTAGGTTTTATTCAAAATAATTTTCTATGAATTATGGTATATTCAAAAAGCTATATATATTTTACCATGAATTTACGCAATACCCGAGTATATAAATAATGGGATAAGATTTTTTTCTGGTGACCTTGCAATTGCCACCTCCACTCCACGTGTGGGTGGAGGGAGTGGCCAGCAAGTACCAACTATAAGAGGTGGCATCACATAATCATTCTCATAGTGCTAATTTCTAAGTAAGTATATATTAATTAATTAATTTTCCTACTGCCCGTGACTTATATATCTATATGTATATATCTTCACTAGTATGGTTATGTTCCTTTTAATAATAGACAAGATTCTTCTCATAATTAAACTCACTTTTATAATCTTCTACACATATATGCTTAATCATGTTGCATATGTCTCATGGAGATATTACTTAGTGCTATAATCAATTATCTACGTCAACTTATTCAAGTTCGAGTTCGAGTGTGATTTTATTTTGGACCTTTTCGGAGAGGTTCAAGCTTGTCATCGGACGACAGGTAGGTTACGGTTTATTTTCCCTAGACTCCGCATATATAGGATAAAATTGTATTAATGGGCATCCTTGGGTTGGTTTATTAGGTTGGTACCACAGACCTCGACCGCTTTATTCATGTCCGCCTACTTTTGTTCCTCCGTTGCTTGTAGTATTTGCCGATATATTTTATTTACCCTTGTGGTCCTGTGAGGCCTTGTTGAATCTGGAACATAGAAGGTGGAATTTTGGGAATGTCCGCGAGTCCCGGGCATAGAATTATCCTTCTAGGCTGGTTATGCTTGCTGAGTAGCTGTGGGCCTGTGCAGGGTCGATAGGTTGATTGTGAGCTGCTGGGCAGCTATTGTGTTTGATCATACCATTTTCATGCATATAAAAAGGTTTTATCCATGTTTTACTATGATTTTGGCTTTGGGCCTACTGGCACTATTTTCTAAACCATGCATGGCCCGGGGGGCCCATTTTTGATGGAAATAATTTGGAAATGGTTTGATTTAACTTGTGAGTATTCTTGGGTAAAATAAAGTAAAATTATGTTTAAATCATCAGTTTTACGATTAACGCTAGACTCGGCAGGGCCGGGGTGCTAGTTGAGTTTTCTTGTTACTTGAGATGATTTTTAGTCTCGGTCGGACCGAGCACCTGAGATGACTTTTTACTGTTTAGACCCGGTTATTCCCGGGCACCCTTGGAGGGGTTTTTGAGATAGTTTCCTACTACTTTAGTCCTGGACAGGGTCCGGGCATGCATATTCGAGACTGGGTCTCTATCTTGATACCGAACTTGCTTCCGGGTGACATGCTTTGATACTGAGTTTTAGTATGGGGTCTGGGACCTCCATGGACCTTGCCATCCGGGCCAGGGGCTACAGGCTGCGTGTGCCGGAGGAGGGGTATACGGTGGAGTAGAGGTATACGGGCAGTGTCCTTCCATGGAACCTACCCGCTGGGCCGGATCGGCACCGGAGGAGGTACATACAAAGATACCATTTCACTTGAGATCTTCATGCATCATATCATTCATTGTTCGAGGCTCCACCCTTGTTTGTTGTTTGCTTATTGTACGCTCTGGTAGTATGGGATGCCGGAGTGTTTGTTTTCACTTGTTTGTGTTCCTCGGTTGTATGGGCGGCCGAGGGACTGTAGGTAGACTCTTTCTATTTACTTGTAGAATTATTCCCTGTTACGGTTAATTATGAAATTGGTTACTGCTAGACTGTTAGTTACTGGGTGTGAGATTGATATGATTAGTTGGGCTTGATTCATGTCTCTACGATTGCCTATCATCACTCTTTCTCTCTTCTTCTTACACTGAGCGTTACGCGTATACCTCCAATTTCGATTAAACTTATTTTATATACACTGTTATTGCAAGGACCCCAGGTGCGTTTTTTCTTACTTTCACCTATGCTATGGTGTGTATTATTCTTGGCTATACTAGCCTCACATGTGGTTCTGTTGATTTTCCCTTGGCTAGTTCCTGTGTACCTTTCGTTGATTTCTGTGACTGCTTGCTTCTATTCTGTCTGTTACTACACTTTTATCTTATATGTGCCCAGTCGGCCTATGATACCTACTGGGTACCTTATGCTTCGCATTTGGTGCTCACCCCTACCCCCCTGCATCTTTGGGTGCAGATCCTAGCGTGGGCCATCGCCGTTAGATCGCTGTGATTCGAGCTTGGAGATCTGTTGGGGACTACTTCAGACTGAGGGTGAGCTCTTGGCGATTGGAGCTTAGCTTTAGTTTATCTTTTGCTTCATGTACTCTATTACCATTCAGACACATCTGTATATATTGTTTTGGATTATTTGCACTCCATGTATGTAGTATGGGCTCTATACTATGATACCAGGTCTTGGGGTTGGGTTTAGTTTCTGCATATGTATATATTTATAGTTCTTTTATCTGTTCTCTTTGTCTTGTTCTCTTATTTGTTAGATAGTAGCCCATTACTAACTGTTCTGGGCTATTGGGATTGGTTCACCTACTGGGGGTTGTAGGTGCCATCATGACAGAGAAATTGGGTCGTGACACTATCCTCAGGAAAAGAATCAAAGACAAAAGCCGAGGAACCCAACCTAAGAAAATAAAACTAACATACTAACTAACTATCAACTATCAGCTAAAACCAGTCACACGACACGTCATCACCCTAAGATATAGCAATGAAAAACTAACGGAACTACATTTCTGTCGACTCTCCACCCCACACTTAAAACATGGCACTTCCTTCAGTGCTTCAAAAACAAAGTATAAAGGTAGAGAGTGAGAGAAGAAACTCCTTGGGCCTCTAAGCGTCGTCCTCATCATTATCAGGAATGAATTCCTGATCCTGGTCAGCTGTCTGATCATCTACCGCCATCAACGCGATACCAGCATCATCCTCTTCATCGTCCTCATCATCATGAGTGTTGTGTACTGTAGGTTCATCATCATCTAGTGGCTCCTGAAAAGCTGGACCCATCCTACACATGTACATCGCACTCTCTGTCATAGGGTATCTAGCATGCAACGCCAACATCTCCTCCTCGGTTGTAGGCCGACCACTAATTCTCAACTGCAAATCTTCCATGCCATACATCCTCCCCATCCAACTCTCATCATGAGCCTGTCGGTCAGCATTTGATAGTATCGGCCCGTGTATAGCATCGTGGGGCTTTATGTTAGTCACATCTACCAGTTTGCTCACTAAGTATGGGACCTGCGGAGGAACCAAGTCATGCACTTCTTCTTCAACCTCCCATTGCCTAAGGAATCGGGTCACCAATCCCCCATAGCAGTAGCGCCACCTTTTGTTCTCATGAAACTTGACCATATTGTGCCTTAGTACTGACACTGCATTGATTGACATCCCCTTCATGAGCATATATACTATCACCATCATGTCTTTAGTTACCTCGGTGGTGTGTGAGCATGGGAGAAGGGTACTACACACAATTTTTAGCCAAACTCTCCTCTCCTGATTGAAGTATGCATAGTGGAGGGTAGAATGTCTCTGCGTATCTTTTGTTCTTTCCCACTGAGCTGTGGAGTCTACCCAACAAAGTGTGTGGCGTATGTCTCTGTATGGTGGGTCCTCCTTCATTGTCAAGTACGATGCTGCATCCACGTGCGGTATGCCCAAAAACTCATTTAGGAATCGCGTGGTGAATAGGATAACCTTCCCACGAGCCCTCACCTTCTGACTTTGGCCTTCCCCTGTCTACCAGTTAGCATAGAATTCCCTGACCATAGTTAGGTTACAATTCCCTTGGTCCTGAAAGATGTATTGAAGGCCTAATCTGTGGACCATCTCATGGATTTGTGGGAATTTTGCATGCAGCCAAGCTTCATTCACATGCTCATCTGGGTGGTATTTAGCTTCCTTTTGTCTCTCAAACCAGTCTTTCCCCCTCATAATCACTGCTCTCATTCCAAATTTATGAGGGGGTGCCCACGGGTTTGTAGGGGCTGCCATACTGAATGATTCCCCTTTTCGGGGTCTTTTGACTCCAGTGCCTTCAGTGACTTGTTTCTTTCCTCGTGGCAGCATTGTAACTACAACACACAGATTACACAAATCAGCCCAGTATAATGAGAGCTAGCAAAATTAGTGTCTTTCATAGGATCATGATAACCCCACACTTATTTCGCTAGCAATGGTGTCCATAGGCTGCTAATCATGAGGTACTCAGACTTCCCTCTTTCAACACAATTTGTATTTTGTCAACCTAAGACACCACATCCACCAAAACGTTTACACAAAGTTCATTTCATAAAAAATTTCAAGGATTCTCTACCTTTTTCAACATTTAACATTATTCAAGGTCACCCTCCATTATTTGCACTACACATTCATGTGATTTTTCATGAAATTTTTAGGGTGACCCATCTCTTTCTACTACTCATTATGCCTTCCATAAATCAAGACCCAACACAAAATAAGAGACAAAATTTGAAATCCACCACATTAGTGAAACTACAAACAATAATCTTCTTTTGTGGGTGTATTTTTAAGCTTTGAGGCTTTTATCAATGGTGAAAAAAAAATTTAATTTCTTCCAACAAGATAACAAAGATTTCACCAACCAATCTTGAATGTGAAAAGCATAAAGAGGAAGTAGAAAGCATTAGAAAGTAAAGGGAGAAGTTACCTTGAGAAGTTATCGATTTTGTTGGAGCTTGAGGAAGACAACAATGGAGGAAAAGGGGAAAATTTTGGGAGAGAGAGGAGTGGGGCGGCACTCCTTTGCAAATAATGAAGAGGAATTTTAGGCATGTGGTCTTTTAAAAGACCTTTTGGTCAATATTTTGGGTCTTGGGTTGGGTGACCCTTGACCCTTGACCGAACTAGCTGCCTGAGACACATGTGGGGTGCCTCACCCAAAACGCACAAGTTTAGGCGTGCAGTAGTTCTGCCCGAGTTGCGTTGCCCCAGTATAGTGCCCACCTGGGTTTTCCGCGTGGCGCAGTGCACCCGAATCGCACCAGCATCGGCGTTCTGTAGAAGGTCCTCGCGCGGTGCGCCTCTAACGCGCCAAACTACCCCTGCGGTAGTTTGGTCCCTGGGGCAGCACGCCCAGGCTCTGCCAGAACCCTGGGACTCAAATTTTGTGTTACTTACCTCTCTCTGTGCGTCTGTGGCTAGCACTTTGCTTTTTCTCCCTGCAAAAACAACAAACTATTAGAAAAATGGTGGGCTGCCTCCCACATAGCGCCATAGTTTTGGTCGTGGCACGACTCATATTTTTGTATTTTTGATATTCTTGTCCTAGACTATTACAATACATTCGTGGGTTGCCTCCCACGCAGAGCCTTATTTAATGTCGCGGCACGGCGCAACCGCAAGGATCACTGATTTGACAAGGTGATTGAGATTTTCTCCTTGTCCACATCTTCAGACCAAAAGTGCTTCACCCTTTGACCGTTCACCAAGAATGTAATTGTGTCACCAATCTTACGAAGTTTAACTGTGCCATGTGGAGTCATTCGCACTACCTCAAACTGTCCAGACCACTTAGACTTGAGCTTTTCGAGAAAAAGCTTCATCCTTGAGTTGAATAAGAGGACCTTGTGGCCAGGCTCAAATGAGTGCGAAAGGATATGTGTGTCATGCCACCTCCTCGTTTTCTCCTTGTAAAGCTTGGCATTCTCATAAGCTTGCAACCTAAACTCATCAAGTTCATTAAGCTGCAGTTGTCTCTTCCACCCAGCCAGTTCATCATTTAGATTCAGCTTCTTTATAGCCCAATAGGCTTGGTGTTCCAACTCGACTGGCAGATGACAAGCCTTCCCATATACAAGCCGATACGGAGAAGCTCCAATGGGTATTTTTTAGGCAGTTCTGTATGCCCATAGTGCATCATCAAGCTTCTCAGCCCAATCTTTTCTTTGTGCATTCACAGTCTTCTCCAGAATCTGCTTCACCTCTCGATTAGACACCTCAACCTGCCCGCTCGTTTGGGGATGATATGCCGTAGCCACCTTATGACGCACCCCATACTTAGCTAACAACTTGCTTAACCAATTATTGATGAAATACATCCCACTATCACTGATTATAGCTCGGGGGGTACCAAATCTCGTGAATATGTTCTTCTTGACAAACTTCAGTACTACCTTTGCATCATTGGTGGGAAGGGCGACTGCTTCTACCCACTTTGACACATAATCCATCGCAACTAGTATATACTTATTACCAAAGGAAGGTGGGAAGGGTCCCATGAAGTCAATTCCCCATACATCAAAGATCTCCACCTCAAGGATATTCTGCAAAGGCATCTCATGCCTTCTTGATATAGCTCCAGTCCTCTGGCATTGATCACAACTCTTAACAAAGGCTGCCACATCTTTAAATATAGTGGGCCAATAGAAGCCCGACTGCAACACTTTATGTGCGGTGCGCTCTCCTCCATGATGTCCCTCATAAGGATAAGAATGACAACTCTGTAAGATCTCCCTCACTTGATTTCCTGGAATGCATCTTCTAATTATTTGATCCGGACCCTGCTTGAACAAATAAGGCTCATCCCATAGATAAAACCGAGAGTCATGGTACAACTTCTTCTTCTGTTGTGTAGTGGCTACCAGGGGATACACCCCACTCACCACTAAATTGACAAGATCAACATACAATGGAAGATCAGCAATACTAAGGGCTAGGAGTTGTTCATCTGGAAACTCCTCCCTAATACGTTCTTCATTTGGCACATGAGACCAATCTTCAAGTCTAGACAAATGGTCAGCCACTTGGTTCTCTGTGCCCTTTCGATCCTTAATTTCCAAGTCAAACTCTTGCAATAGCAAAATCCACCGAATCAGTCTTGGCTTCGCATCCTTCTTGCTGAATAAGTACCGTATAGCAGTATGATCTGTGTATACAATCACTTTCATTCCCACAAGATATGAGCGAAACTTGTCAAAAGCAAAGACTAGGGCCAACCTCTCCTTCTCCGTGACTGTGTAGTTAACCTGGGCTGAATCAATAGTCTTACTCGCATAGTAGATAGAATGAAATACCTTATCAACTCTCTAAGCCAGCATAGCTCCAACCGCCATATCACTCGCATCACACATAAGCTCGAAGGGTAGCTCCCAATTTGGAGCAATCAGTATAGGAGCTTCAATCAAGCGCTTCTTCAGATTTTCAAACGCTTTGACACACTCATCACTGAACTCATACTTACCTCCTTCTCAAGCAAATTACACATTGGCCTGGATATCTTGGAGAAGTCTTTGATGAAGCGTCTGTAGAAGCCTGCATGTCCAAGAAAACTACGAACCCCTCGTATAGAAACTGAAGGTGGTAGTTTCTCAATAACCTCTATTTTCGCGCGATCTACTTCGAGCCCCATATTCGACACTTTATGGCCAAGGACAATGCCTTCAGTGAACAGAAAGTGACACTTCTCCCAATTTAGCACGAGATTTGTCTCTTCACACCTACCCAATACCCGATCCAGATTTCGTAGACAAGTGTCAAATGACTTACCAAAAACTGAGAAGTCATCCATGAATATCTCCACAATCTCTTCCACCATGTAATAAAAAATAGCCATCATGCACCTCTAAAATGTAGCCGGTGCATTACAAAGACCAAATGGCATACGCTTGAAAGCATACGTGCCATAAGGACAAGTAAACGTCTTATTCTCTTGATCTTCAGGTGCTATGACTATCTCATTGTAACCAGAATATCCATCTAGAAAGCAAAAGTACTCCTGGCCAGCTAAACGATCCAACATCTGATCAATAAATGGAATGGGATAGTGATCTTTCTGGGTGGCTTCATTCAATTTTTAATAATCTATGCAAATTCTCCACCCATTGACTGTACGCGTTGAAATCTTCTCATCTTTCTCATTCTTTATCATAGTCATCCCACCTTTCTTGGGGACACATTACACAGGGCTGACCCACTTGCTGTCTGAGATGGGAAAAAACAATACTTACATCCACCCACTTGATCACCTCCTTTCTTACAATGTCCTTCATAGGAGGATTCAATCTTCTCTGATGCTGTGCCATAGGCTTGTACCCCTCCTCCATGTATATCTTATGTATGCAGAATGATGGGTTGATCCCATGAATATCAGACATATGCCACCCAATTGCTCTCTTCCTTCTTCGCAATACTGCTAGTGCTTCCTTAACCTGTACTTCATTCAACCCAGCTGCTAAGATTATCGGAAGCGTATCATATTTGCCCAGATATGCATACTTTAAATGCGGTATAAGTGGCTTCATATCCAGCTTTGGGGCTTTTTCAATAGACAGCTTGGGAGGAGGCCCCAATGGCCTATTAAGAGGCTCGAACGTAGTAGTACTGGACAATGCACAAGCTGCCTCCAAGCATTGAATCATCTCATGTGCTGCTCCATCTCCGTATAAATCTTTCCCTGTGAGGGCTCTCTCCAATGGATCTGAGGAAGTGATGAGGGGTACCCTTGAGTCTATCTCTACCACAGTAATAGCCGATAAGTCCTCATATAGAGCAGGCAATTTCATTGCCTTGTACACATTAAACACTTCCACCTTGTCATGTGCTCTCATGGTGAGTTGTCCTGCTGCAACATCAATCAATGCTCTTCCTGTATCCAATAGCGTACATCCCAAAATAAATGGAACTTTCGGGTTTGTCTCAAAGTCTAAGATCACAAAATCCACCGGGAAGATCAACGAACCAATCTGCACCAATACATCTTCTATAATGCCCTCAGGTCTAGCTAAAGATCTGTCTACCAGCTGCAGAACAATTGTAGTGGGGTGAGGACTACCCAAGCCCATATTCTTAAAGACTGAAGATGGCATAAGGTTAATACTTGCCCCAAGATCGCATAGTGCTCGAGCTACAACTTTCTGGCCAATGATGATCTTAATAGTGAAACTTCTCGGATCTTTCAATTTGGTTGGCAACCTGTTCTGAATCTGAGAAGTACATACTTCGGTAAGAGTGACTATGGCATATTCGGTCAGCATGTTCTTGTTTGCCACAATGTCCTTGATATACTTCGTATACTTTGGAACTCCTTGAAGGACATCTATGAGTGGGAGGTTAATGTGTACCTGTATCAAGAGGTCAAGAAATTTCTTGAATCCGGCCTCCTTTCTCTATTTTATCAACTTCTGTAGAAAAGGTGGAGGAGGCTTTACAATAATTTCATCCTCTTTCACCTCAATCTCAGTCCCAGCTTTAGCCTTTTCGGATGTAACTTCAACTACCTTGGGATCTGCTTGCTTTTGTGCTAACTCTTTCAGCTCTGACCCACTTCTAGTAGTGACTGCATTCAATTGCTTTGGATTCGGGTTAGTATCTCCTGGAAGACTACCTTGTGGTCTCGTATTCTGTGCCCCAGCTAAGTTCCCAATTTGCTTCTCTAAATTCCGGATGGCAGTTGCGTGATCCTTTGTAGTTGCTTCAACTTTTGCTTCACTTTTAGCTTGGCTCTCCATGATAGACTTCAACATGTCTTCGATATTGCTAGGTATGACCGCATGCTTATTGTTTCCAACAAACTGTTGATTCTGTCCTTGTGGCCTGAATTGATTCTGGCCTTGGTTATTCCTATAGGACAAATTATTTTGCAGATTTACATTTTATGCATTCCCATAGTTCTGATTTCCACCTCTCTGAGCATAACCAACAAAATTCATAGAATCTGAATTTGCTGCACAATCTTCCGATAGATGGTCACCACCACAGGTGTCACAAAATTGAATAGTTGTTGGCTGAACTGCATTAACTTGCGCCTGATTATTCCCCTAAGCCAATTTGTTAAGAACAGTAGCCATATTGCTCATCTTATTAGCCATAGACTCCACCTTGGCAAATAAAGTCGTGTTGGAATCTACCTCAAGCATTCCGACAACCTTTTTAGCTGTGGCTCTACTAATATCACTGTTCCATTCTAAATTTCTTTGCGCCATCCTCTGCAGAAGAGTATACATCTCGTCATATGTCTTCTCCAGTGCTTGCCCGTCTACTGCACAATCTAGTAAGATCTTCGAATGAGGCTCAAGCCCCTCAATGAATGTATGTACCAACACTTCATTATCCTGCTGATGATGAGGGCATGCCATAAGGAGGGCCTTAAATCGCTCCCTAGCTATGTAGAGATACCATCCTTCTGCCTGAAACTCAGAATCTCACTCCTCAGCCTGGCTGTCTTCCTGGAGGGAAAGAAATGCTGCAAGAATTTTTCAGGCCAACTCATCCCATGAAGTGATGGAATTAGGCGGTTCAGCTTTCAACCATCTCCTCACTTCCCCAAGTAGAGAAAACGAAAACAATGTCATCCTTACATAGTCCACTGCGAATCCTGTTGGAACAAACGTGTCACAGATTTCCAGAAATTTCTGAATGTGTGTCTGCGGGTCCTCGTGTGATAAGCCCGTGAACTAGCCATTGTTGTGCAAAAGTTGCATCATACTCTGTTTTAGTTCAAACCTACCGCCCGGTGAGGGTTTCAGCATGCTGTTGGTGACATTGGTCAAGAGTGGTATTGCCACATCGCGCACTGGCCTTGGTGCTGCCATTTTTGCGATAACAACTTCGAGTTGTTCAACTAACGAGATTGTCTCCTCTTCAGCCACCTCTGGAAACTTAATAGGATAAAGAGCTGCTGCCCTTCTCCGCTGATGAAATAGTCTTTCGGGTTCCGAGTGTGGCTCTACCAAATCTTTCTTCCTTTCCAGTTTGTTGAACAACTCAAAGTTTGTACCTGCAGATTTTACCAAACGCTAAGATCAAGTTGTCAATTTTTGAATAATAAAGCTCTATAAGAAAAGTTAGAAGTTTGCTAATTTCTAAGTCCCCGGCAACGGCGCCAAAAACCTTTTAGACGATTTCCACTCACACGCAAGTGTACGTGGTCTTCCAAGTAATAGGAACTGGTTACTCTGGATATTGTACCCAAGAGACTTGTGATTTAGCAAATATCCTACTTTAATTGTATAAAGCTAAAATAACCAAGTAGGAAAGTAAAAAGAATGTGTTCTTGAAGTATGTGAGAAATTAAAATAAGTTGACAAAATAAAATGCAAGCAAATAATAATTGTGTTGATTCCAATTTAGAAAGAATTCCAGGGTTACAACTTTATTACGCACTCCTACATAGTAATCACTTGAATCGACTTATTCGTTCACCTAGTTGTTGATTCCGGGGTTGATATTACAACTATGGTCTCTCGAGCCTCTAGTTGCCTATTCAAAATAGCATCACAACTACATCGTTGAGCGGGGATGTGACATCATATTTCGAAAGCATTTATATTTCTTCCCGTGTGAACCAAGCAAGGCGTTCTAGGTATATCTCTATCCTA
>QJPP01006397.1:0-36497 GCA_003996215.1 Jaltomata sinuosa
CTAATGGTTGGCTTGGGTACCACGCCTGGTACGGGTTGTCTTAATTGCATTGTTGTATTCTTTTGATGGTTCCATGAGTGGATCGGGTTGTGTTTTTGAAATTGTGATTATTGTATATGGTCCTTGAGAGGCCGGATTATTGTTATTTGATTGTGAGTTTGGTCTTGGTGTAGACCGGGTTGTATGTTCGACACTTAGGTGATGTTAGGGGGATCCCAGGGTGGATTCAGGTTATGTGAAACTGGATGTTTATAGTTTGTCATTGAATGTTGTCAATAGTTATGAAGTGGATTACATGTGGGGATGAGCTAGGAAGGGACTTAATATTTGGGTACTTGCTGACTTGTTACATGTTTCCTGTACCTTTGGGGATGAGCTTTAAGATTTGAATTTCAGAGGAAGGATTTGTGCTCCTTGGGTGATGACATTATTCAGAAAGTGTTGGCAAAGGCTCATGGCTCGCGGTATTCGATTCATCCAGGAGTAACCAAGATTTACAGGGATTTGAGATAGCTTTACTGGTGGCCCAGGATGAAAAGGGACATAGCTGATTTTTGTCCAAATGTCAAAATTGCTAGCAGGTAAAGTATGAGAATCAAAGACCTGCAAGACTACTTCAGAGGATGCCCATTCCAGAGTGGAAGTGGAAAAGGATAGCCATGGACTTCGTGGTGGATCTTCCCAAGACTCTGGGGAAGTATGCCTATATTTGGGTCATTGTGGACAGGCTGACCAAGTCAGCTCAATTTATTCTGGTCAGGGTGGACTATAATTTGCAGCAATTGGCCAAGATCTATGTGAAGGAGATCGTGAGATTGCATGGGGTACTACTGTCCATTATTTCAGACAGGGGTATACAGTTTACCTCTAAGTTTTGGGGTAAGTTACATGAAGAGTTGGGTACTCAACTCACCTTCAACACATCCTTCCATCCTCAGACTGATGGTCAGTCGGAAAGGACGATCCAAGTATTAGAGGACATGCTGAGAGCATGTGTGATTGACTTCGGGGGTCATTGGGACCAGTTTCTACCATTGTGTGAGTTCTCATACAACAATAGCTACCACTCCAGCATTGACATGGCACTATTTGAAGCGTTGTATGGAAGGGGTTGTAGGTCACCTATATGGTGGTTTGAGGAAGGCGATGTAAAGCCTTTGGGAGTGGACTTGGTAAGGGAAGCACAAGAAAAGGTAAGAGGCATTCAGACCAAGTTGCTAGTGGCCCAAAACCGGCAGAAAGAATATGCGGATCACACAGTAAGGGACATGGATTTCCAGATTAGTGAACAAGTGCTATTGAAAGTGTCACCAATGAAGGGAGTTATGCGTTTCGGTAAGAAGGGAAAGCTTAGCCCTCGGTTCATCGGACCATTCAAAGTTCTTGAGAGAGTAGGGCCAGTGGCTTATAGGTTAGCACTGCTACCTAGTTTGTCGAGTGTCCATCCGGTATTCTATGTATCCATGCTAAAGCGATACCATGGGGATGAGGACTACATCATTAAGTTTGATGAGGTGGTATTTGATAAGGATTTGCGCTATGAAAAGGAACTGGTTGTGATTCTTGATCGGGATGTCTGAAAATTGAGGACAAAGGTGATCAGCATGGTAAAGGTTCAATAGAAGCATCGTCCAGTTGAGGAAGCCACTTGGGAAACCGAGAAGGACATGCAGGACAAATACCCTCACTTATTTGAGGATTCAGATACTACACTTTCCTTTCTTTATTTCTATAATTTCGGGTTGGATTGTTCGGGGACGAACGATGGATAAATTGGTATTTGTTGTAACGACCGGATTCATCATTATGGGTAGACTTTTCATGCCAAGTTTCGAGTCAGAAAACTTCCAGATTTGGGAGTTAAAAATTCTAGGCTAGGCTAGTCTCGGCTGGTTTTGGAGCGAGGTATGGTCTATGGAAATCCGAGTAAGGATTGGGTAATGTATCCTATTTTGAGCTAGTTTTCCATTTAGCTAAGACATAAGGGAGTTCAGGGGACTTTTTGGAATCGAATTCAGGTAAGTAGAACTCTCGGTATCGAGGTTGACGTGAAGGGGTTGTTCCAGAATGTCAGAAAATTAAGTGTGTTGTAAAATAGCCCCTTTTGAAGGGATTTATGACTTTCTGTTCCGTGTCAACCGCAATAGCGATTGACATACCGCTATCGCAACCTCTCTTATAGAGGATAAAATACCGCTATAGTGAAAGTCAACATCGGTCAGCCTCTGCCATAGCGATCGACTCCGCTACGGCGGTACCGCTATAGTGGAGCAGACCGCTATAGCAGACCAGTCAGGTTTTAATGCAGAAAACTTTCCCAAAACGTTCAGTTTTCATCAAGAACATTTTGGGAGAAGGGACCTAATCAGTTTTCCACCATTTTCCATCCTAAAGGTAAGAATTCTACTCCCCAAACTCCGTACTATCTTTCCTACGCGATGGAATTGCTAGGGGTTGGCTTGGGGAAAGGTTTGGAATGACTAGGATGATAGAATCCAGGGAAAAAAGGATTCTTGGGTGTAAGAGTTCTTGGGTATTTTTATTTTCATTGGATTATGATCATGTGACCTTAATTCTCCAAATGTACCCATAAAAAATGGTAGCAATAGGTGAATTAATGGTGGGAAAGCCAGAAAATAGGGTGAAATGATCATGGTTGGCCTAGGGTTTGGGATTTTTGCATAACCCGTGTAACTAGTAGGACATAAGGATTGATTTTTTGTTATTGTGTGTTGTTTTAGACCAAGAACCAGCAAGAACTTCGGGAAATGGGAAAGCTCCGGTTGAGTAGAGCTTGGAATATTTCGAGGTAGGTGATAGTTATTGATTTTTAATATATGTTATGTGTTCACATACTATTCCATAGTAGTGTATGAGTTGCATGTTTATGAAATGAATTATGAATGTCTAGTTGTCCGGTAATCAGTCTTATGAAATCAACCTCTTTTGTTTGCTTGTTGGTTTTACAAGTATGTTTGTTCATTGGTTGTGATTGATTGGACTTGTTTGACATTTGGTTGGCTCGGGTACCATGCCTGGTATGGGAATTACTAACGATTGGCTAGGGTACCACACCTGGTATGGGTATACTAACGGTTGGCTCGGTTACCATGCCTGGTACGAAAATTTCTAATGGTTGGCTAGGGTACCATGCCTGGTACGGGTTGTCTTGATTGCATTTTTATATTCTTTTGATGGTTCCATGAGTGGGCCGGGTTGTGTTTCTGAAATTGTGATTATTGTATAAGGTCCTTGAGAGGCTGGGTCATTTTTATTTGATTGTGAGTTTGGTCTTGGTGTAGACCGGGTTGCATGTTCGACACTTAGGTGATATTAGGGGGATCTCACAGTGGGTCCAGGTTATGTGACACGGGATGTTTATTGTTTGTCATTGAATGTTGTCAATGGTTGTGAAGTGGATTACATGTGGGGATGAGCTAGGAAGGGGCTTAATATCTGGGTACTTGCTGACTTGTTACATGTTTCCTGTACCTTTGTCACGACCCAACTACCGAGCTGTGCGGGGACCTACTCTAATCCACCTAGATAGGAGAACCCTTACCACCCGATCCAACAGGCAATGCATAAAAAGAAGTAAACCATGAAATAAACATTTTTTAATACATGAAAATATTTACAAGAATGTGGAAACCTTTTACAATTTGAAACAGCCCTCCCTAGAACCTAGTCTAAGCCGGTACAAGAGCTACTACAAGATGATGCAAAAATAAAGAATACGCAACTCCCACCATTGAAGCAAGAAGTAGGAGCTGCTGGAGAATCACCGTCATCCTGAACCTGTGAAACATCACCAATCCTGCAATCAGACTATTCCCAAAAAAAGGTATTGCAAGAGTAGAATCAGTACAAACACATGTACTAGTAGGCATCATCGGTCGACCCGAATCCACTCATACCATCATCTAAGAAAATCAGGGAAAGCATGAAAATAACCAATATAGATCCATCCTCCAACATCCTCTTTTCAAACAAAAATCCAAACCTCAACCCTTCTTGTTCCTTCCGCTGCCAACTCCCTCACTCTCACAACTTTCCAAGTCACCTTAGCCTTAGACTTCCCAAATCACCTTGTCACCTAGACTTTCCAAGTCACCTTAACATTACCCGATATTTACGCCCATACCCGGACTTACATTCCCTTAACCCAGTCAACCACTATGACTCGACAACTCGGAGTAAACCCCACTACTTAGTGACGTAGACTACACCTGTCATACCATCGCTTACTAGTACAAACTGTCCAAATGACCCCCAGGGCCATACCTGACAAATAACCACAACCAATATTATAACCAGACCACAAGTCTCCCCCTTAGCTTATCAACCGCACGTAACAAGTCTAACCGACATTGACGATTCTCAGTGATAGTAAACATATATCCCATTTCTCATAACCTGGACCAAACAAGGACTCCTAGGACATCATCTATGCCAATAACATGGGACCCCGGTCTACAAAAGGACCACCTTGTCACTTAAGCATACTAACCCGGCCCTTCAAGGACCAACTATACGCCAATAATAAGGATAACTCCTGACCCTCTCAAGAACCCAACATGTGAAGAACAATAAGTAACAATTAGAACCGTAACAATATAATTCCAGACTCTCAATCTGGATTCTAACTTATCAACCACATGGAACAGGTTCAACAACAAATCTTAAACAATGAACAAATAACAGTAGCATATACCCTTCTTATCCTTCCCGGACCAACCACAGATCTCTATACCAACACCTAGTATTAACATGCAATACCCGGTCCACCCTAAGACCATTCCCACATTCAAGTGAAGCAACCCGACCTCTCAAGGACCGATATAATCATTCACAGATTCAACAATTAACCATTAAGTATGCCATTTTACATATCCCGGACCCACCCTGGGGTCCTCCCTAAACAACAACTAAGTGTTAGACATGCAACCCAGTCAACACAAAGACCAAACTCACAAATCAAAACAATGATAACCCGGTCTCTCAAGGACCATATGCACAATAACAAATCATACACACAACTCGGTCCACTCAGGGAACCATTATAAAAATGCAAAAATACAATAAAGTAAACCCGTACCAGGCGTGGTACCCGAGCCAACCAGTTAGTATCCTGTACCAGTCGTGGTACTCTAGCCAACCGTTAGTATTCCTGTACCAGGCATGTTACCCGAGCTAACCATTAGTATTCCCATACCAGGCGTGGTACCCGAGCCAATCGTTAGTATTCCTGTACCAGGCGTGGTACCCGAGCTAACCATTAGTATTCTCATACCAGGCGTGGTACCCGAGCCAACCGTTAGTAAACCTGTACCAGGCATGGTATCCGAGCCAACCAAATGTCACACAGAAATCCACAGTCACAAACAATGAACAATCAACACTTGTAAACCAACAAGCAATAACACCTAGTTCAATTCACAAGACTGATAACAGGACCCTTAGACATTTCTAAATCATTCCCTAAGCATACAACTCGTACAATGCTTAGACAAAGGTACCCAAACATACAATGCATACAGGAATCAATAACCATCACCTACCCTATTCCGGGTACACAATGAACCGTTAATTCCGTTTGGAGACTAACCCTGAATTACCTCCTTAAACATGCCATTAGATACCTTTATTACTGACCCTACTCCAAGGACCGAGATAAAACATGGGGAAAAAACCCTAGCCTTGGAAACACAGCCATTACTATATCCTAATTATACTAATTCATTTCCCAGAACTTCCATTCCTTGCACATTAGTTAATTACTAACCCCTTTCGGTTCCCCGAGCCTTCCTGACATTCTAGTCCCTGGATTTTATTATTGTACAATACCTAATTAAGCATAACAACCCAAAATGTCACAACATATTATCACAACTCCATCAATTCTAGTTTAACCAATTCAACCCAAACAATTCTCCTCCAGACTCCGTGCCCGAAGGCCTAGGCATGGATTCTCCCTTTCAATCTATACAACAAGTATGAAATGGAAACAGGTCAATCTACTCAATAAAGAAAACCTAGCCTACCTGGATGCCGAGTAGCTATTCCATGCCCTTTCTGGCTCTGTGAAGGCGTTCCCCGATGATTTTGCAGGCCCGAATCCATGGTTTTTCATCCTTTCAGCCGAAATCCCTCCTCTCCATGGCTCCCAAGCTTTGGAGCAGCCTAGGAGGGTTCTTGGAGTAACCTTCGTCTGTTTTGGGGCTGAATGGGGGAGAATGAGATTATAAAATCCATTTCTGAGTTTTCTGATCCCGTCACTCTGCTATAGCGGTCCACGCTCCGCTATAGCGGTACTACCATAGCAGAGCCTACCGCTATAGCGGTGTTGACCGACGTTGACATCCGCTATAGCAGTAATTTCTCCACTATAGCAGAGGTTGCTATGGTGGTGTGTCAACCGCTACGGCAGTTTACACGAGACAAAAAGTCGTAAAGTCCCCCGAATTGGTCCATTTTACAACACACTCACTTTCTTGACGTTTTGGAACAACCCCTTCACGTCAACCTCGATACTGGGAGTTCTACTTATCCAAATTTGATTTCAAAAAGTCCCTCGGACTCCATTATGTCTTAGCTAAATAGAAAACTAGCTCAAAACAGAACACGTTACCTAATCCTTACCCGGATTGCCCTAGACCATACCTTGATCCAAAATAGGCCGAGACTAGCCTAACCCAAAATTTTCAACTCCCAAATCCAGAAGTTTTCTAACACAAAATATGGCACAAAAGGTTTACCTATAACGACGAACCCGGTCATTACAACAGATACCAATTTACCCATCGTTCGTCCCTGAACGATCTCTAAAGTGTAAAGAGAAGAAGGAGTCCACCCCCCTAAACCTTAACGCCCTACCGTGACAGCGTAAATATAACCTTACGCAAACCACCGAAACTTCCCAATCCCTTGGTGTACCCATCTCAATCAAAATTCATCTCACTCTTGCTCTTTCAAGGAATTCCTTCCTTTGAGTTGCACAAGGCTAACTGGATTACTCCTTCCCGAGTGCCCAAGAAATTCAGGGCCTCATCGAAACACCAAAGCAAAAGAAACTCAACTAATGAACAAAATAGTTTTTCCATGCCAAGTGGACTAGATACCACCATGGTGTCCCCTTTCCCGCTATACTCAGAGTTTTTCTAACCTGTACTCCATCCCAGAAGTTTCCTACGGGGTACTATGCCCCTTATATATCATAATATCACCTTACTCCTATCAACATTATGCGTTGAGACACCGGGTATCTCTAAATCATGCAACAACAAAAATTTCATTAGAACTCATCCTAGCTTGAGGTTTTTGTCAACTCTCATCTTAGGGGGACATTCTACCCGGACACTTACACCCTAATCAATGTTATGGCTAGCACACCCCCACCACTCAATGAGTGGTACTATCGGTATTATCATAACCGACCAGAGGGATAACAATATTTAAGACTCCATTTAATAACCCCACTCCCTCAATTGACCCTACCATTAAGGATCATCAAGACTGACTCACCAATATGAGTAGAAATATAAAAGGGTTCTAAAAGTAATTCAGGACATACTTCGAATTTGTATGCTAAATAAGGGGTCACAAAAGATAAGGAGGCACCAGGGTCCAACAAAGCATACACATCAAAAGAGAATACTTTCAACATACCAGTGACAACGTCTGGATAACTCTCATGATCCTAATGGGAGGACATAGCATAAAGACGATTATGGCGCTAACCACCAGAGCTAGAAGTTGCGCCTTGCTGGGCTGGTCTACCTCCTGAAGCTATTGGAGCGGACTGAGCCCTACTACCTTCCTGCCCCTTCATAGCTGAAGGGCAATATCTAACACGATAGAATGGCTCACCATAATGACTACCTGAACCATCCAAACACTCACCATAATGACTCTTCCCACACTTAACACAATCTGGGTAGAAAGGTCCCTTAGTAACACTACTCTGAGACTGGGAATAGGAACCAGATCCTCTACCACCCTGATCATGATGATGCCTCTGGGCCTGGGTAGGAGCACTAGCAGAAGAATGAATGGGGCATGATGACTTCTTCTAGAATGAGGAGCGATGTCCACCTCCGGTCCTCTGATGGCTAAATCTCGAACCCTCAGATCTAGCTCTTTTGTTCTCCCTTGCCATCTCCCTAAGCTTGTCATCCTCAATCTGATGGGCATGAGTCATGAGTCGTGAAATGATCATGTCACTCAACAACAAGGCAGACCTACATTCTTTCTTCACCACATAAGAAACCCCATAAACAAACTTGCTCATTTGATCATGCAGGTCCGCTACCATGGAGGGAGCATATCTAGACAACTGAGTGAACTTTAGACTATACTCTTGAACCGACATCGGCCCCTGTCTCAAGTTCACGAATTCCTTCACCTTTACTTGCCTCAACTCTCGGGGAAAGAACCTATCGAGAAAGGCCCTCTCAAAACACTCCAATGTCATGGAGACCGCATCCCTCACCCTAGCCTCCTTCCATTGTGTGAACCAAATATGAGCTACATCCTTGAGTTGATAGGATGCAAGCTCAACACAATCAACCCCAACCACTTGCATAACTTCAAAGATCTTCTTCACTTCATCAATAAAGTTGAGCGGGTCCTCACTCGCTTTCGAACCCCAAAATTCAGGTGGGTTCATTCGGATGAAGTCACGAACTCAGGCCGCTACCCCACCTTGAGGGTCGACCGGGGCAGGAGCTAGCTGATTGGCCTGAGTGGCCAAAGTCTGGGCTAGCAAATGGATGGCATTTTTGAAGTCCTCATTCATGACATCGGGGATCGGAACGGGAGGAACAACATTCCGAGCAGCTCGGGGAGGCATAGCACGTTGATGAGGCATCATATGAAATGTACAAAATAGGGCTTAGAGGAACATTAGAGCTAATCTCTACCACACGATGTGATCATGAAGAAGTAATGTTTTCTAAGACATATCATAGCTTCCCTCTCATATGTGTGACGTGCTTCACACACATGAAAAAAGACTCTACTCGATGCGGCTTTCAGACATCCTAAGATTCTTGAACCTGAGGCTCTGATACCAAGTTTGTCACGCCCCGAAGTTACACCCTAGACGTAACACGGGACTTGGGATCACAAGTGCCCCAAGCTAACCCTTGGTCATAGCATTCTCAAGCATAACAAAAGATAAGCGCAAGCATAATAGATAAATCTGAAATCACATAAATGGATAATCCAGGTCAAATGGAAATACAAAGCCCAGAAACAGACTCAAAGTTGTCTATGTCTGAAAAGCCTTTACTCAACATAAAGAGTTGCTAGGACAAGACCTTAGCTAACTCAAAGTACAAAATGAAAAGCTAACACAAGCTAAAATCATATCTAGTCCTCGACCTAAGAGGACTCACCAACAGATGTCTGGGAGTGGCCGAGAAACTCTAGCCACGAATTTGAGGAGGTACACCTGAATCTGCATCATCAAAGGATGCAGCGCAAGATATACGTCAGTACTATAGGATGTACCGAATATGTGGGATATGCGTAAAATATGAAAACATGCTCAAAACATAATTAAAATTTGAGTTTTTGCATAATCAAAGATGTCATTGGTACATATCATAATTTGAGTAATAAGCATGAGTTCGTAGTCAAAACCTCAACATAAGATAACATAAGCTTAGAAAACTTGAAATCATTCATATGGAAGTTTCTTATAACCGACATTAGACCATGTGAGCTACATGGAATCTAACTATGTAACCCTAGTTAGCAAAGCTGCCCTAATGCCTGCTAAGACACAGGACACCATTATCATGATGTGGATCCACTCTCATAAGCCCATAGGGCACTTCATTTCATAACCTACACTGGCAACATAGTTTCTGTACATGGGTAATCGAACCCTCATCGCTCGGTGCTAAATACTACTCCCAAAACATATACATATAGCTCATAATTTCATAGTGGCACAATCTCATGCCAACTCTTGTTTGAAAAGCATGACAACACATCGGGAATCACGCAATTCTCATATCATAAGTTCATGAAGCTTAGCATAGCTATAATTCAAATATACTTTTCTTTCTTAAATCATACTAGAAGAATTAGGCATGCAATTTCGTAAATACATAAGGACATGTTATCTAAACACGTAAACTTTCACTTGGAATCATGCAATTCAATGGATTCATGCTAGAATTCAACTTTAATACATGGGCTTTTGAAACCACTTAAGGAATCTTAATAAAATCATAGATAAACCATAAGAAACCATGAATTGATGCATAGAAATTGATTTCATAAGTTTTTCCCAATTTAAATCAAAATCCTAATTTCACAAGTTCATAATTCAAAATAAGAATTGGGGGTTTTGGGCACAAGGGTGAAAGGAACCCATTGTTAAATACCCACATACCTTGGTTGGAGCTAACCCACTTGAATTGAAAGATTTAGGAGACTTGAACTTGAAGCTTGAGACCTTGAGCTTGAGAGAATTCTTTTCCTTTTTGGGAGGTGAATGAAGGATTTAAAAGAGACTTCGGATAATAAGGGTGAAAACCCTTCTTGAAATAGTCAAAAAGACCTCACTTAGGAGTTAAAAGGGTGGGTAATGACTATAATACCCCTGAGAAATAATTTAGAAAAGCTGTTAAAAAGTTGACTTCCAGTGACCACGGGTGGATTTCACGGACCATAGAACAAACCACGGTTCGAGGTTTCCATCTGTGGTTTCTGGCCAAACCAACAGGCTGCAGAAGCATTTCTACGGGTCAACAGGACGGACCCGTAGAACAAACAAAGGGTCGTCATTTAGAGTCGTCATTGATGGGGACTTAGCTGATCTCTGGATTGAACCACGAGTCAAAACGACTGTCCGTCACTCAAACGACGGGTCGTAGAAGTGAGTCGTGAAACCTGAGGGACTTGCCACTCCTCTGATCTGTGTTCCACGAGTGGATAGGACGGACCAGTGGTTTGAACCATGGTCCGTAGAACCCACTCATGGTTCCAGACCAGAGGCTAAACCAAACACACAGGAATCACGATTTCATTCCACGACCCATGGTTTGAACCATGGTCCGTGGTTTGGACCCGTCATTCTTGAAACATGTAATTTTTCTGAGATTTCAACTTAGATAGCTGGTTTTATTTTCGGGGTGTTACTCAGTCAAACACTACGACTCGACAACTCGGAGTAAACCCCACTACTTAGTGACGTAGACTACACTCATCATACCACCGCTTACTAGTACAAACTATCCAAATGACCCCTAGGGCCATACCCGACAAATAACCACAACCAACACTATAGCCAAACCACAAGTCTCCCCCTTAGCTTATCAACCGCACGTAGCAAGTCTAACTGACATTGATGATTCTCAGTGATAGTAAACATATATCCAATTTTTCATAACTCGGACCAAACAAGGACCCCTAGGACATCATCTATGCCAATAACATGCAACCCTGGTCCACAGAAGGACAACTTTTTCACTTAAGCACGCTAACCTGGCCCTTCAAGGATTGACTATACGCCAATAATAAAGATAACTCCCGGCCCTCTCAAGAACCCAACATGTGAAGAACAATAAGTAACAATTAGAACCGTAACAATATAATTCCAGAATCTCAGTCTGTATTCTAACTTATCAACCACATGAAATAGGTTCAACAACCAATCTTAAACAATGAGCAAATAACAGTAGCATATACCCTTCTTATCCTTCCCGAACCAACAACGGATCTCTATACCAACACCTAGTGTTAACATGCAATACCCGGTCCACCCCAGGACCATCCCCACATTCAAGTGAAGCAACTCGGCCTCTCATGGACCAATATAATCATTCACAGATTCAATAATAAACCATTATGTATGCCGTTTTACATAGCCCGAACGCACCCTGTGGTCCTCCCTAAACAACAACTAAGTGTTAGACATGCAACTTGGTCTACACCAAGACCAAATTCACAAATCAATACAATGATAACCCGGTCTCTCAAGGACCATATGCACAATCACAAATCATACACACAACCTGGTCCACTCAGGGAACCATTATAAAAATGCAATAATACAATAAAGTAAACCCGTACCAGGAATGGTACCTGAGCCAACTAGTTAGTATCTCGTACCAGGCGTGGTACCCGATCCAACCGTTAGTTTTCTCGTACCAGGCATGGTACCTAAGATAACCATTAGTATTCTTGTACCAAGCATGGTACCCGAGCTAACCGTTAGTATTCTCATACCAGGCATGGTACCCGAGCCAACCGTTAGTAAACCTGTATCAGGCATGGTATCCGAGCCAACCAAATGTCACACAGAAATCCACAGTCACAAACAATGAACAATCAACACTTGTAAACCAACAAGCAATAATACCTAGTTCAATTCACAAGACTGATAACAGGACTCTTAGACATTTCTAAATCATTCCCTAAGCATACAAATCGTACAATGCTTAGACAAAGGTACCTAAACATATAATGCATATAGGAATCAATAACCATCACCTACCCTATTCTGGGTACACAATGAACCATCAATTCCGTTTGGAGACTAACCTTGAATCACCCTCTTAAACATGCCATTAGATATCTTTATTCCTGACCCTCCTCCGAGGACCAAGATACAACATGGGAAACCCCCCCCCAGACTTGGAAACACAGCCGTTACGATATCCTAGTTATACTAATTCATTTCTCGGAACTTCCGTTTCTTGCACATTAGTTAATTACTAACCCCTTCCGGTTCCCCAAACCTTCCCAACATTCTAGTCCCTGGATTTTATTATCATACAACACCTAATTAAGCATAACAACCCAAAATATCACAATATATTATCACAACTCCATCAATTCTAGTTTAACCAATTCTACCCAAATAATTCTCTTCCAGACTCCATGCCCGAAGGCCTAGGCATGGATTCTCCCTTTCAATCTATACAACAAGTATGAAATGGAAACATGTCAATCTACTCAATAAATAAAATCTAGCCTACATTGATGTTGAGTAGCTATTCCATTCCCATTCTGGCTCCATGAAGGCGTTCCCCGATGATTCTACAGGCCCGAATCTATGGTTTTGCATCCTTTCAGTCGGAATCCCTCCTCCCCATGGCTCCCAAGCTTTGGAGCAGCCTAGGAGGGTCCTTGGAGTAACCCTCATCTATTTTTGGGATGAACGGGGGAGAATGAAATTATAAAAACCATTTTTGAGTTTTTGATCCCATCACGCTGCTATAGTGGTCCACGCTCTGCTATAGCGATACCGCCATAGTGGAGCCTACCGCTATAGCAGTGCTGACTGGTGTTGACTTTCGATATATCGGTAGTTTCTCCACTATAGCAGAGGTCACTATGGTGGTGTGTCAACTGCTACGGCGGTTGACACGGTACAGAAAGTCGTAAAGTCCCCCAAATTGGTCCATTTTGCAACACACTCACTTTTCTGACATTCTGAAACAACCTCTTCACGTCAACCTTGATACCAGGAGTTCTACTTACCCGAATTCGATTTCAAAAAATCTCCCGAACTCCTTTATGTCTTAGCTAAATGGAAAACTAGCTCAAAACAGGACACGTTACCCAATCCTTACCCATATTTCCCTAGATCATACCTTGCTTTAAAATTGGCTGAGACTAGCCTAGCCCAGAATTTTCAACTCCCAAATTCAGAAATTTTCGGAGTCGAAACATGGCACGAAAAGTTTACCCGTAACGACGAACCCAATCATTACAACCTTACTATGTTATGGTTTACTGTTCATATTATGTTTATTGGAGCTAGCCGATGATCCTAACAGTACATGGTGATTGTGTACGGACTCTACACTTGCTTTTCTTTTTGTGAGTACAGGAAATCTTCCGGCGGCTGACACGCGACCTCACCTATAGTCCCAGCGCTTTCAGACATCAAGGGTGAGCTTCTTCGATCGAGCTACCTTGGTTTCTTTCTGTTTAGTTATAGCCCACTTGTTTCGGGCTTAAACTCTTGCTTATTTGGGGTTGCATCCCCGTATTTTCTAGACAATTTGGTAAAATATTTTGGTACGATGACTTTCAGTTTTTAGGGAGAATGTTTTTCACAGTTTTATGATATGGTTTTTGAAGTTTAATTGCTAGTTTATTTTATGCATTGATTTTAGGCTGCTAGAACGGTTAAGTGTTGGGTCGGCATTGGTTCTCTCACCTGGGGGTATTGAGTGGGTGTCACTCACGACGGTCTGGGTCGTGACACAATTACTTGGGATAAAAGTTTAATACCATATTAAACTTTTATGGAAAAATTTCCACCACACAACTGAAAACAGTTTTCCAATTAATATTATTCTCATGCGTGCTATAAGTCCATAAGGACTTTCCATAGTATGAAACCAATTCCAATTGGAATTGCATGCAGGGACAAAAGTCATCCAATTCAAAATTGGATTCGACTTGATGTCCACTTCTTTAATAATATTTTATTATATACTATATATAATTAGATACCATATATATATATCAAAAAATATATTTTAATCAAGTGATATAATTTAATATCTTATTCTATATAGAAAATTTTAATTTATTCACAATATTAATTATATTTTTGGTGTTAGCAAAGAATATAATAATATTCCGTTTGGACTAATACTTTATTTATTTGACTAACTAAATTTTCTAATTTAATTATCAAACAATAAAATAACTAATCCATTAACAAAGATAGGAACACTCGTTAGTGTGCAACCTCATAAGTTCAATATACTAATCAAGATTGGCGTCTAGCAACACTCCTTAACGACCGGATAGCATGAAGTATACAATTTACTCTCAAGAACCTGTAGAAGAATAATGTAGTATTTTCTTCTGTCCTTATAACTCCGGATCACCCTAGGATATGGTCTAACTGTCAAATCTCAATAGGTGATCAACTATGTGTCCATGTCAGATTATATCGACTATTGAATAACCTAAGAAACTCTTTTCTTCTTTCATTCAATTGCCCTGGCCAAGGTCTTGTTTAGTCATTTATAATACATGACAACATAGAGCCTAAACTCATTACCAAGAGTTGGCAGATTCCATCTTGCATCAATCATTAATTCTACAAGAACTTAATCATACCCAATATCTTTTCAACTATTTTCGTATGGACATGGGTGTCCAGAATGAAAGTATAATAAATAACTTATTAATTACTATGACGATATCAGGTCAAAAGAAACTCATATATCACATTCTTCAAGATAATATCCTAGTGACAGTTTATGGTAATTCTAACTATTAGGAATTATCGGGTGAGTTTGTTCAATGATCATATCTCTATATGCATCAACTATATATGTGATTTAGTTAATGAGATCAACTAATCTTTATCTTATAAAGACCACCACATACATATTGATCTAACTGGATCACTAATGTCCTAATTAGTAATCTTACGATTAAGAACAATTTTAGATTAAGTTATAAGAAATATAACTCTCTCATTATCATAATCTCCATCATGATGTCAAGTCTCAAAACTTGATCAAGGACCTTATTATATTAATCAAACAATTTGATATAACTATGAAAAAGAATATCACATGCCATATATTTATATCAAATAATATTTATAAAGTATGTTCACATCATAACCAGTGAGATTAGATCTATGGCATATTATATGCCCAACATATATCACTGATAATGCTATGATCGACTTTAAAACCATGCATTATTTAAAACCCAGGACTCAAAGAAAAGTGAGTTTTGCCGCATTAAAGACCGATATGAGCAAAGCATATAACAAGGTGGAGTGAGATTTTCTTAAAAATATAATGCTTAAACTAGTATTTGATGGTGATTGGATGCGAAAATCTCTTCACATGATTACTACAGTGATTAATCATGGTGGTAATCAGTTTAGAAATATTTTTCCAACCAGAGAATTTTGGCAAGGAGATTCAATGTCACCATATTTACTTTTGTTAGTTGCTGACAACCTCTCGACCTTCCCGCAATTTTATGCACGTTAAGATCATCTACATGGGTAAAGATCACGCCTAAAGCTTCGGTTGTATCTCATTTTTTTTTACTGATGATGTAATATACTTTTTAAGGTAAAGGAGGAGGAGGCCTTAACCATTAAATATTGTCTATCAATGTATCATGAGGCATTAGGGCAACAAGTTAATTTACAGAAATCTAACATTTATTTTAGTCAAAATACCTTTACTGCTAACAGGAATGTGATCTTAAATGTATTGCAGGTTAAGATGGTGGAGGCCCCTGAAAAATATTTAGGTTTTCCATCAATGGTGGGAAAAAGTAAGAAAGACGTGTTTGTGTATGTGCAAGATAAGGTTTTAGACAAAGCTTAATGGATGGGGAAAAAAAAATATTTTATCTTGAACGAATAAGAAAATCTTACTCATAACTGTGATTCAGGCTATCCCTACTATTTGAAGGCTCTTTTTTTATTACCTGATAATATTTACAATTCCATCCAAATTGCTATGAATGGATTTTGGTGAAAGAATAAAGTATAGAAAGGTAAATCTATCCATTGACTTTCATGGAATAATATGTGTTCTAGAAAGGAGGATGGACGTATGAATTTTTGGAAGTTAAAACAATTTAATATGGCAATGCTAACAAAGACAGGATGAAATATTAAAGGCCAAGTATTATGATAATTCTAATTTTCAACAGGCTAATATTGATACAAATTCCAGCTTTTTTTAGCGCTTATTATGTGAAGGAAAAATTATGTTACAATGAGAATGCTTGCGTCAAATTAGGAATGAATGTGCTACACGGATATATACTAATCCGTGAATACCCATTACTAGTTCTTATTTTATTCCTACTGAAAATAGATCTGGTATTGATGATCTAATGGTAGCAAAATTGCTCAATCATGAAAAAAGGAAATAGAATCTTGACATTTTGAAAGAACTTTTTATCGTGTCTGAATTAGAGGTGATTAAATAGATTCCATTCAGTATTTTGCTATGAGAAGATGTTTAAATATGGTATTGGAATAGTAAATGAATGCATTCTATGAAAAATTGTCGAGTCTTTTATGACAGTGAACATAGTATCAGTGCACATCGCAGCTTTTGAAAATTTATTTGGAGCCTCTTATTACCTCCTAAAATACATAACTTTCTCTAGAGGTCCTTGAGAGGATTATTGCCAACTTGTGATTGATTGGTGAAGAGGCAAGTAACTCCTACAACAGTCTGTCTACAATGTCTTCATGTCGAGAAAACTATTATTCATAACTTGGACGTGGAATTCACTACTCCTAAACAATATTTGCAGCAAACAGAGTTTGGTTGGCTAGATGAAAAATTCACCCTTCCTGAATGGATTGAAGACTTACAATAGAATTATGACAAAGGTAAAGTTGAGGAGGCTATTTTTATAGTTTAAAAATTACGAAACGGACAAAACATATTTTGTTGAAAAAATAAATAGGTAGCGCCAAATGTAATTCTTTTGAAGGCACAAAACCTTTGTAAAGAATTTCAAATGGAAAAAGTGTTTTCATCAAGGAGTGTTTCATTCACGGCAAACAAGGTTACTAAATGGTAGAAATCGAATGAGAATAAGATTAAATATAATACAAATGCTAGCTTTGATATTCATAGTGGTCTTGTCAGAGCAAAAATATTGATACGCACTACTGGAGGATATTTCATTGGTGGACAAGCAAGGTTCTTAAATAAAGTACCTATCCCATTATTTACAACGATTATGGATATTTGGGAAGCTCTCAGTTGATTGAAGAGTGGGTTTGCTAATAGTCATGTGATAATTGAGATAGATAATCAGCTAGTTCATCAAGCTCTGAAAGGAAACATATTAAATAATTTTTATTTTGATTCTCTTATCTATGAATGTAAGACACTAATGAAGGGTTTTTAATAAGTGTCCATTTCTCTAGTTAGAAAATTAGCATATCAAGTTGCTCATTCTTTAGCTAGAGCGATTGTTTCTATGTCTGCTTCGATGAAATGGGGTCTGTACCACCATATTTTATTTATGATATACTCACTTTTGATTTGAGTAACAATTGAGAAGACACCTTTTAAAAAAAGATTCAGTTCTTATTACAGTATTCGAGTCAAACTCCTCTTATTCCTTTTTCATGAAAGTTGGATCCTCGTATTATGCCATTCACACTTCAGTTAGCAACAAAATTTTACTAATTTTAAATTCAAAATAAATTCAAAATATTAAATTCAAGATATATTAATTTAAATAAATATTATGAATTAATATAATTAAATTTATTATTTAAGAATAATAAATATGAATTTAATTATCCAATTTTATTAGGTTAATCTATCAAATTGGGCTACAAATGACGAGTTGTCACATCCCAAATTATCCCCTAAACGTCATTGGCACCTAACACATACCACCGGTCAGGCGAACCAAATTTCATACCTTAACCATTAAATCACAACATTTGATAAAATTAAATATGTATCCAAACAATATGGTAGTTGATAACGAACAATTAGTATCTCAAAATATTCTTTTAGAAACTCTTGCCCAAATCCCACACTGGACCATGGAGCATCTAAGAGAATTACATATGATTCGGGTAAATAAATTCCAGAAGAAAATTATATTAGTGAATAAATAATAAGACTCTTTTAAAAAGCCTCCACGAATAATGCGGCGGCTCACCTCAGCAACTAGATCAACTCTAGCGAACTCATCGGCTAATAGCTTCATCATTATCAATGATATTTGCATTGACATGCAGGTAAGGAGTAACCCAGTAAGATCCTTGACTCACCACTTTAAATACCCCTAGAACAAGTGTTAGAAAAATACACACACACCACGAGCACATAAAAAAATATGCACGAAAGGTAGATCGTAATAGAATATCCAACAAGTTCCAAACAATTGTTTATCAAGAGACTATATATCTTAACACAATTTACACTAAGGATTTGTAATAAAGTGCAACTAAAGCAATTAATCACCACCACAAGTTCCCGACAGCATACACAATGTGCCAAATATATCAAGGAGCATACACAATGCTCAGAGGAGCATACACAATATTTCATGTCAAATAAAGAAGCATACACAATGCTCAAGGAAGCATACATAATGCCCCAGTGAAATTGAAAAGCATACACAATGCCCCTACCTCATGGTACACAACTGTATCATATCACAAAATAATTTATAAAGGATCTTAGTGTACTTGAAAATAAAATAAATGCGGCTAGCCTCAAAGATCACCGACTCTGCCAAGCAAACGTTCATCCCAACACATGGACTGGACAAACAAAATATATTTTTGAAATAAATTTGAAAAGCAAGCACTCAAAGCTTAAAGTCTCACTTACCTTGCTAACGATAAATTTCTCAACCTTGTAACACGTAGAACACCAATAAAATAGCCTCCAATGGCCTCAATCTCTATAAAAATATTAATTAACGATACCAATTAGACTAGTCAGGATCAAGTCTCAATATCCCTAACGTTCAAGCTTAGAGCTAAACCTTAATTATCACACCTTAAACCATGAACTAAATGTAGAAAATATCTTGGTCAAGTTATCTAAAATTAATTAGTGAATCATCTATCCAATATGTATACCCTATATTCTTAGAAAAGGTCAAAGTGTGCATAAGTATAGCCATTAGTAGCATAAGTAATAGGTAACAATGGCTGAAGTTTGCAGCAAAATAATATTGCCGCACCAGTTCATCTGATAGCCAACAATGGCTTAAGTACTTCCAAATTCCTTACTATTCTTAGAACCATAATTGACTAATGATTACCTTAGCCACAATCATTACCACATAAATACTTCTATTTGGGCAAATCATCAATCCTTAACAGAACCAACAGAGACCGAAACCCAATTTGTTTCAATAAAAGAATTGTTTTCCACGGTAGAACTCAAAACCCATTATCATAAATTTAATTCCACTAACTACCAAACATTGTTCAATCAATTTTGTCCTTCAATCATTAGCTAATCACAAGGGTAGAGATTAAAATCACTTTCCATATATTTCATGCATCAAATATATATATTTATCTATATATACCACTGTGAAGAAAGTTTGATACCAATACTTGCAACTTATCACCCGAAATAGTGGTAACAAATATTCAGTTTCTTCCATCTATGAACTCTCCCAAATTTCTTCGAGAGTTTGCTGGTCTTCTTCAAAGATAAAGGAAATCAGTTGCCCTAATTTTTCTACGGCTTTAGGCATTAAAACGTGAACAGTCAGATTAAGAATATGGACTTGGCCTACCTCTTTATTTTGGGTTACAATTACCAATTAATCCTTCATAAAAAAATTAGATTATTACACGAGCCCACTTTGTCAAGCTCAAGATGTCATCTTATCCTAGAGGTTAAATTGGTGACATGTGTCAAATAAAGTGGCATGTCAAGTCAAGTAAGGAAGACAATAGGATCATGCCACATGTTAAAATGACACAGGATGCCTAGTCAAATCAAAGGCTAATAAAAGTATGTCATGTGTATAAGTGACATGTCCTGACAAATCAAATATCGTCATGTCAACTTCAATCTTATAGGTTGAAAATATTTTGTCCTTGATCACGCCCAAAATTAGTCCTTAAAAGGATAAATAATCACTGAAAATATAATTTAATTTTTAATTTCAGAGTCAAATCCCACAGAGAACTAAGGTTCAGCTATAATTATTTTATATCGCTAAGAAAATAAGTTCAAATAATTATTTTGAATTTTAAAAATTAAGATTTTAATTTCTAACTACCTAAGTAACAAATATCAAAGCAGTAAAATTATCAATTAAAGAGGATAAGATTGGAAATAAGATTAAGGAGGCCTAGAGTTATGATTTTTTTCAATTGCCGGAATTCTTCTCACTATGTTAGCTATAATCTTAATGATTTATTCTCTTCGAATCATGAGCACTTTACTTACCGTAATTCTTTCTCAAGTAATTACGATAATTTACTAGCCATATTCTCTCAAATTATGCTAGTTGCACTTTCTTATTGCTCACTAAGATCACACCTATCACGATTTCAATTACTATAGAATCGTGCGAACACCTAATCTAATCTATCTAGATAGAATAACCCTATACCGCTCAACCATAAGCATGCAGAAGTCTTTTAAGATAATTTTAAATTATATTAATAGTAATAGTAATAACTGAAATAATTTCATGCATAACTTATCAAAACTAAAATACACACTTGCCGTTTCAAAACTGAAAATACAATCATTTGATCTAGACCTGTACAGACATAATAATGAAAAGACACAACTTCCATTTCTGACGAGTAGAAGACCAGGAAGTTGATGGTAGAGACACTTTGAGCCATGCAATGAAACTTCAATCAGCCTATCACACATTTACACCAAAAAGGTGTAGCAAGATTAGCATCAGTACAATCCCACGTGCTAGTAGGTATCATCGGTCAACTGAGATTAGATCACATAAATCATGCATAGAAATCAACATATAACAGACACTACTAAAAAAACAGGGAAAACCGACCTCAAAATACTGACATCCGGAGGTCGGTTTTCCCTGAAATACCGACTCAAAACCGACTCACAAGACCAAGTCGGAAAAGCCTTGGTTGGTTTCGTATACCGACATCCGGAGGTCGGTATTTACCGACCTCCGGATGTCGGTTTTAATTTTAATTCCAAAAATTAAAAAAATTTAATATATATTTTATTTTCTTTTATTTCCGACTTCCTGAAGTCGGTTTCTTTTTTAAAAAAATATTATTAAAAATATAATATACTGACCTCCGGAGGTCGGTATTGTTTAATTTCTAATTTATTATCTTTTTGGTGTTCCGACCTCCGGAAGTCGGTATTACTGAATTTTTAATTTATTATTTTTTTGGTTTTCCGACCTCCGGAAGTCGGTATTACTGAATTTTTAATTTATTATTTTTTTGATTTTCCGACCTCCGGAAGTCGGTATTAATGAAATTTTAATTTATTATTTTTCTGATATTCCGACCTCTTGAGGTCGGTATTATTTAAATTTCATTTTCCTATTTCAGTTGATTCCGACTTCCTGATGTCGGTATTTCTGGAAAATTTATTAAAAATACCGACATCCTGATGTCGGTATTTCTGGAAAGTTATTAAAAATACCGACATCCAGATGTCGGTATTTCTGGAAAATTTATTAAAAATACCGACATCCTGATGTCGGTATTTCTGGAAAATTTATTAAAAATACCGACATCCTGATGTCGGTATTTCTGGAAAATTTATTAAAAATACCGACATCCTGATGTCGGTATTTCTGGAAAATTTATTAAAAATACCGACATCCTGATGTCGGTATTTCTGGAAAATTTACCAAAAATACCGACCTCTGGAGGTCGGTTTGTTGTCGATATTTTGCCATAAAATTGACAGTAAATTGCTGCAATTTGAATTGCCCACCTGCATATTTGATAATGCATATATTCAACCAAAACCAGCTCAAATAGCTATCAAGACGATATTTTTCTATATTTACGTTTCACTACTTCAAATTAAACTTAAAATACGATCAAACAATCTAAAAAGTGTACAAACTATATATACTAAGTTCAAAATGTCTAGTAGTTAGGTACAACACAACTACTCATCATTAGCATCATCATCCTCATCCTCTTCACCCTCCTCACCCTCGATATCAGACTCATCCACTAGGCATCGACGTTTATCACTAGCACAATGAGGAATAATCTTTCCCGACTCAAAAAGAGATTTTAACTGGGACTGAAGCTCCGCATACCTCTTGTTCTCTATCTCCTTTGATGCTGCAATCTGTTGAATCTGCTCGTCTCTTTTCTTCTCCCTTTCGTTTGATGCAGCAAGCTCGGCAGTGAGCATAGATATCTTCTCCTTCAATACAGACACAACCGCTTTATCCACATTATCGAAGCCTGAAGATGATGGACAATAAAACCAGGGTTTCTTCTCCGCAAAAGCCTTTTGTGTGTAACCATAGACTGAACCTCTTACTGGTTCACCCGCACTCTCTCACCAAAATTGTTCTACTTGTTCATCTGTAAGCGGTGTGTCCTGACTTTCAGGAGGTTGAGTACTACGGTACTCCTGAATTCTTTGCACAAACGACTCCTATATTTAAATGAATAACTCTTAGCATATGAATATAATAGATAAAAGAAAAAAAAGAATAAAAAAAATAGTTTGAATGCAGTTCTTACATGTGTCTGTTGAGCACGTGTGTCACACCAACTTTCATCTGTGGAATTTTTTGGCGTCTTTGTGTGACAAACTTTGAATAACTCTTCCTGTGTTACAGGCCTACCCAAGTCTTTTTCCTGCAAACAACATGCATATAATGTGATTATTAATCTCCAAAAGCTACTTATCAAAAAGGATAATTTTATTTAACTAAATTAAGAAAATATACCATTCTCTTCTTTCTAGTAAGCTGGCTAATGGCCCCACCAGTGTGCAAAGAGCCGCCCTTATCCGATGCTCGAGCCTTCTTCCCGATCTCCCTTCTCTTAAGAAATTTTTCATCACTTTTCCAGAAATTCAATAACTTGGCCCACATATCTGGCACCACAAAAGATGGAACTCTATTTTCTGCCCGACAATCAGAAAATAGGCCACTAAGCGCCTTCCCAGCTCTATATTTGAAGTTACTTTGAACTTTATTCTCATGCTCAGGAGCCCATACGTAATATTTCTGCAATAAAAAATAGTTAAATATTTATTCTAGAAATGTGTAGCGAATTTAAATGTATATAATGTGAATTTAATTGAAAAATATTTTTACCCTAAATTCTATGAAGATCTGTCCTTGGATATTAAGTGGTATCGAACCCCAAGTCGGGTACATATCATTATAAAATAATCCGATGCAATTAAGGATTATTTTTGTCATTCCTTCATCCAGAAATAACCTGCAATACAAGATTAAACACTTGGAATACAAATTTGCAAATTAAAAAATTAAAAAATAAACATATAAAAAAAAAGATGTAATATAGTTGAATAATACCTATATCCTATAGGCTCGATGATGAGTCTCTGGGTATGGTCTCTATCGCCTGACTGTAAACCACCTAGCCGTGGACCATGTGCATCTGAGTGCTGGGTCGTGGTAGTATTAGAACTCGAGCCACCGGAACCAAGACGAAGACCTGAAAGTCCAACTGATCCACTAGCAGCACTGGACTGACTAGTGTTGGCTGATGGCAAGGTAGACTGATGACCAAGATGGGAATAACCCTGTAGTGTTTGGTAACCCGAAGTGGGTACCATGACGGGCAAAGATATAGAATGACCAGAAAGTGGAGTCACGCGAGTAGAGGCATTATGTGACTGATGTACCGAGTGAGAAGCTGAGAGTGAGGCTCGTGGTGAGATATAAGCTCGCGGGGGCTCATTAGCTATCACGACCTCAATGGGTCTTTCAGAAGTATAGAGCTTTTTTTCTTTTTTGAATTGACGGGTTTCTTTTGGTTAGCCTTGTTCTTATCTACCATCTATTAAATGAAGGTGAAGTTAAAAGAAAAAACAGAGAAATGCTCAGGTTACTAATATTTTGAACAATAAACTTAACAACAAACACAATGACCAAAATTGAAAAAATTATTAGTATTCATTTATTCCTCATATATATATGACAGATTGACAGTACCAACCTAAAATTAATTGCAGTTATCTAAATCAACAGACAGAAGAGAACCAATAATGAACTGCAAACAAGAATTAATATAGTCCTATTGTTATAGCAGTTCCTTAAGTTGTTTTACCTTTTGAGTAGAGCTCATGTATCACATTAGAACAATATTCTTCTCTTTTTTTGTCTTCTTTTTTGTTTCTCTTTAATGTTGATGGATTATGAAGTCTTTTAATTGACAATGTATTTTATTTTAGATACATATAACACATGAATAATTACACATGCTATCATATTATATATGTATAGTACCAAAACATATTTGGTCACTAATAAGGGCTGAGATATATAACTCAGAACTTCAGACATGACTCTTGATTAAAGAACTATAATTGAAGATTACATTTTACAAATCTAAGAAGGCTGTAAATATTAAAAGAAATATCCTCTTCGGATTCAATAATTAAAAATAATGAATACAACATGCTAATTGCTATTCATCCTCTTCGGAAGTTTCGTCCCCATCTATCCATTCATTCTCTTCGGAAGTCTCCTCCTCAGTTGCCCATTCAACTTCTTCATCTGTTGATTCATCCTCCTCGACATTTGGTAATGTTTCTAACTCTTCTCTACTAACTTCTTCTAAAATGTGATCAGGATGCTCCAAGTTGGTTTCTAACTCAACGTCCACTTCTTGGTGAACAATTGCTATTTCGTTTTGATAAGCAACATCCAACACATTCTCAACTTCCACCCGCCCCATAGGCTTAGTTTTGATTACAACCCACCAATCAGACTTGTCCCTACGCAACGGATAAGGAGCATAGTACACTTGCTTAGCATTCTGTGCAATAATAAAAGGATCATAAGCATGATAAGTCCTGGTGTGTTTGACTTCAATGATGTTATGTTGCTTAAGTTCTCTTGTACCTCTGTTTGGTTTTGGATCAAACCACTTGCATTGAAAAAGTACAATTCTTTTGATTGGCCAACCAGAATACTCCACCTCTAGAATCTCCTGTAGCACGCCAAAATAATCAACGTTCTCATTTTGGTTTCCATCGCCACCTTTAACCCAAACCCCACTATTGTTAGTTTTTCTATTCTTTGAGTATTCTTCCGTGGCAAATTTAAAACCATTTACATTATATTGGGACATTGTATGAACTTTAATCGGTCCCCAAGAAATATCCTTGAAAAATTGATCAAATGTGGCGGCATTTTCTGAATTGTAGACCTATATATGGTTAGTAAATTAAAAATAGTGTTAGTAGAAGGAAGAGAACTATACGTTGTTGTTATTATGTATATATTATAACACTTACCCAATCAGTATACCATGTTGTAAATGACAAACACACTTGATCATGGCCATATAGCTCCACAAAATAACTGTAGTATCACATTAAAAATATAGTTAATTTTCTTAATGAAATTGTAGTTGAATATGTTGTGTAAGTATTTAATTTCCTTACTCTAAAAAGGGCTGGACTTCTGGGCAATTCAGCAAGACATGTAGCGCTGCAGATTTTTTCTCCTTTTCGGTAAGTATGCGCAATCTACGCCTTTTTGAACCCTTACCCGGCTGATTGAAGATTGATAATGGTTGTACTGCGGCATCAGTCACGGCATCAGCGTGTCGATTAGGTCTGTTTCTCAAGCACGACACTTGATCATCAAAGTAGTAAGAACAAAAGTGGGTTGTTTCTCTAGCAAGATATGCTTCAACTATAGAGCCTTCCACCCTATTTTTGTTTTTGACACTCCTTTTAGACTTGCCAATGGTGCTGTAAAATTTTACGTTAGATATGTATATAATTGAAGAAATAAGAATAAATGTGTTGTAGTTACTTACCGCTCATAAGGATACATCCACCTATTTTGAACTGGACCTCCCATTAGGGCTTCGTGGACAAGGTGAATGGGAAGATGTTCCATCACATCGAAGAACCCAGGTGGAAGAATCTTCTCCAACTTATTACTGATAACAACAATATTTTCAGCCATCTTAATCAGATTTTCTACTCTCAATGTGCTGGAACACAAATCTTTGAAAAATAAACTGATCTCTGCCATCGGTTTCCATATATTTTCAGGCAATCCATTAAAAGCAATCGGAAGTAATTGTTCCATGAAAACGTGGCAGTCATGACTTTTCATCCCATGTAAGATTCCATGGTCCATGTCAACCCTCTTCCCCAAATTGGAGGCATATCCATCTGGCATCTTCAAACTCTGCACCCACTCACAAATTTTTTGCTTTTGTTCCATTGTGAATGAATAACTGGCCTTGGGCTTAAGCAACTTCTCATTGGCAGACTCTTGTAAATGTAACTCTGGTCGTCTACAGTGTTCCGGTAAGTCAAGTCTAGCCTTAATATTATCCTTTGTCTTGCCAGTTACATCCATTATAGTGTTGAACAAATTATCAAAATAATTTTTTTCAATATGCATGACATCAAGATTATGTCTGAGTAGATTATCCTTCCAATAAGGTAATTCCCAGAATATGCTCTGTTTAGTCCAATTATGCGCAACACCGTACCCATGGAATTTATACGGTGGTTCCTCGGTAATCTTTGGCAAATTTTGAACCCTCTCCCAAATATCATGACCCGTTAATATTGGCGGTGGACCATTGTGTTCAGTTTTATTCTTTCTAAATGCATATTTCATTCTCCTGAACTCATGATTAGGTGGCAAGAACCGACGGTGACAATCAAACCATGAAGTTTTCCGACCATGTTTTAATGTGAATGATTTAGTATCTTCCATGCAGTAGGGACAAGCTAACTTTCCAGCAGTCATCCACCCAGACAACATTCCATAGGCAGGAAAATCATTAATAGTCCACATTAAGGTAGCACGCAAGTTGAAATTTTGTTTACGAGAAATGTCCCATGTTTCAACCCCCACAGACCACAACAGTTTCAACTCATCAATCAAAGGTTGTAAGTACACATCGATCAGACCTTTTGGATTACGCGGGCCAGGAATAACACAATTCAGAAATATATATGGACTTGTCATACACATCTCAGGTGGAAGATTATACGGTGTAATAAACACAGGCCAACATGAATATGGTGCAGCCCCAACTGAAAAAGGGGTGAAACCATCAGCACACAAACCCAACCTAACATTCCTTGGTTCAGCTGCAAAATCTGGATAAGTTCTATCAAAATGCTTCCAGGCCTCTCCGTCTGATGGATGACACATGACACCAGGTGGTCTTCTATTTTCACGGTGCCATCTCATATGAGGAGCGGAGCTATTTGATGCATACAACCTCTTCAACCTTGGTATAAGAGGTAAATAATGCATCGTCTTAAAAGCAATTTTCTTTGAAATAGAACCACGCTTATAGCGAGGGTGTCCACAGAACTTACATGACTCTATATTGACATCCTCCTTAAAGTATAACATGCAACCATTTTCACAACAATCAATTCTGATCGAGGAGAGCCCTAACTTTGAAACCAATCTCTTTGCCTTATAGTAAGAATCAGGAACCTTTATATTGGAGTCAACTAATTCATTCATAAGGTCTATCATAGAGTCCATTGCTCCTTGAGCAACATTCCAATCAGATTTGATACTTAACAATCTAACTGCAACAGACAATTGAGAGTGCGGACTCCCCTCAAAGAAAGGACGACTAGCATCACGCAATTGTTCATAAAAATTGTGTGCTTCTTCATTGGGAGGTTCTTCTACATTTTCCCCAAATTCAAAATCAGAATGCATCCCAAAAGCATCATGAATCATATCCGGCATTCTAGAATCTTGGACATAATTATGTTCCTCAGATCTACTACTTTCACCAACAACAAAGTTACTAAACCTATTAATGTTACTATCAACTTCACCATGACTAGTCCAAACTGTATATCCTGGTTTAAAACCCTTGAACATAAGATGCATAGAAACATTCTCTGTTGTTTGATATCTCACGTTGTTACAGTTAATACAAGGACACCTAATCAACTTTGAAGTTAAAAAAGGCTCAAGTGTCTTTGCATGATTTATAAAACGAGTGACACCTTCTGCAAATTCCGGAATCATACCCGCTCGACCAGGATTGTTTCTATTATACATCCAACTACGATCAGGTTCCATCTACACAAACAATAAATCAAACTAGAGCTTAATTAAATCACATTTGAACTAATTCCAATAACTAAATCACACTTCACTATTTTAAGTCACTAGTTCAAAATTCCAACTAACAACTAACTACACTTTACTTATTTTAAGTCACTAATTCAATATTCCAACTAACAACTAACTACACTTTACTTATTTTAAGTCACTAGTTCAAAATTCCAACTTACTACACTTCACTATTTTAAGTCATTACTTCATAATTCCAAAATTTTAACTTACTACACTTTACTTATTTTAAGTCACTAGTTCAAAATTTTAACTTACTACACTTCACTATTTTAAGTCACTAGTTCAAAATTCCAACTAACAACTAAGTACACTTTACTTATTTTAAGTCACTAATTCAAAATTCCAACTAACAACTAACTACACTTTACTTATTTTAAGTCATTAATTCAAATTTTAACTTACTACACTTCACTATTTTAAGTCATTAGTTCATAATTCCAAAATTTTAACTTACTACACTTTACTTATTTTAAGTCACTAGTTCAAAATTTTAACTAACAACTAACTACACTTTACTTATTTTAAGTCACTAATTCAAATTTTAACTTACTACACTTCACTATTTTAAGTCATTAGTTCATAATTCCAAAATTTTAACTTACTACACTTTACTTATTTTAAGTCACTAGTTCAAAATTTTAACTTACTACACTTCACTATTCTAAGTCACTAGTTCAAAATTCCAACTAACAACTAACTACACTTTACTTATTTTAAGTCACTAGTTCAAAATTCCAACTAACAACTAACTACACTTTACTTATTTTAAGTCACTAGTTCACAATTTTAACTTACTACACTTCACTATTTTAAGTCACTAGTTCAAAATTCCAACTAACAACTAACTACACTTTACTTATTTTAAGTCACTAGTTCACAATTTTAACTAACAACTAACTACACTTTACTTATTTTAAGTCACTAATTCAAATTTTAACTTACTACACTTCACTATTTTAAGTCATTAGTTCATAATTCCAAAATTTTTACTTACTACAGCTTTACTTATTTTAAGTCACTAGTTCAAAATTCCAACTAAACAACTAACTACACTTTAACTTATTTTAAGTCACTATTCAAATTTTAACTTACTACACTTCACTATTTTAAGTCATAGTTCATAATTCCAAAATTTAACTTACTACACTTTACTTATTTAAGTTCACTAATGTCAAAGTTTAAACTTACTACACTTCACTATTTTAAGTCATTATCATAATTCCAAAATTTTAACTTACTACACTTTACTTATTTTAAGTCACTAGTTCAAAATTTAACCTAACAACTAAACTACACTTTACGTATTTTAAGTCATAATTCAAATTTTAACTTTACTACACTTCACTATTGTAAGTCATTATTTCATTAATTCCAAAATTTTAACTTACTACACTTTACATTATTTAAGTCACTAGTTCACATTTTAACTAACAACTAACTACAAACTTTACTTATTTTAAGTCACTAATTCAAATTTTTTAACTTACTACACTTCACTATTTAATCATTAGTTCATAATTCCAAAATTTCTAATCTTAACTACACTTCACTATTTTAAGTCACTAGTTCAAAATTTCAACTAACAACAAACTACACTTTACTTATTTTAAGTCACTAGTTCAAAATTTTAACTTAATACAATTCACTATTTTAAGTCACTAGTTCGAAATTTCAACTAACAACTAACTATACTTTACTTATTTTAAGTCACTAGTTCAAAATTTTAACTTACTACACTTCACTATTTTAAGTCACTAGTTCAAAATTCCAACTAACAACTAACTACACTTTACTTATTTTAAGTCACTAGTTCAAAATTTTAACTTACTACACTTTACTATTTTAAGTCACTAGTTCAAAATTCCAACTAACAACTAACTACACTTTACTTATTTTAAGTCACTAGTTCAAAATTTTAACTTACTACACTTCACTATTTTAAGTCACTAGTTCAAAATTCCAACTAACAACTAACTACACTTTACTTATTTTAAGTCACTAATTCAAAATTCCAACTAACAACTAACTACACTTTACTTATTTTAAGTCACTAATTCAAATTTTAACTTACTACACTTCACTATTTTAAGTCATTAGTTCAAAATAATTTCGACTTACTAAATTTCACAATTTTAAGTCACTAGTTCATGTTTTCAGTTTATATGCATGATAATGATGTGCCAAACACAATCAGTAGCCCAATGGCTCACAAATAAACCTATTGGCCCTGCACAGGCTCCAATCGCTCTACAGCATACATAACCAGCTCTATAATCGAGATATCGATGTCCGAGACTCACGGACATTCCGAAATAACCCACCATCTATGGTCCAGAGGCATAATCAAGGCCACACAGGGCCACAAGGGTAATACTTAATGCTAATTAGTATTAAGTGTCAACACTAGATGGACACAAATTGATCTTGCAAGAAAATCAATTTTGTCATCAATAGGATCAACTAGTGTTGACACTTACTAATCAACCACATTATAATCAAATTAAAGACTAAGTGTCAACACTAGATGGACACAAATTGATCTTGCAAGAAAATCAATTTTGTCATAAATAGGATCAACTAGTGTTGACACTTATGCTAAACAAATACATTATAACTAAATTAAAGACTAAGTGTCAACACTAGGTGGACATAAATTGATCTTCCAAGAAAATCAATTTTGTCATCAATAGGATCAACTAGTGTTGACACTTATGCTAAACAAATACATTATAACTAAATTAAAGACTAAGTGTCAACACTAGGTGGACATAAATTGATCTTCCAAGAAAATCAAGACATATATTCAAGACGATGGATCATTATTATATATAATATATAGGACTTGGTTAATTACATTTCTCAATGATCGTATATTAACTCATATGTACGTAATATATGACGTATCCATACTACGTATTTGGATATGTATTATCGATCGGTTAATTAGCTTTTGAATACGTACTATATATATATATATGTATATACATCACTAGACGAGACATATGTATATTCAAGACGATGTATAAGTTATGAGGAAATCTATGTATTATCTTATACAGGATATAGAAGGTGGAATAAGTAATACTTGTATAATTAATACATGAATAACTAATCTCTACATAACTAATACATGTATAAATAATATATAGATTCCCTCATAACTAATATCTACATTACTAATACCTATATAACTTTAACTAGCCACCAAACGACCCCTTAGTGTTATACACAATAGAAAAATAGTGATTATTACAAATATTTTAAAGGTAATACCGACATCCGGAGGTCGATTTTATTCAAAATAATTAAATAAAAGTAAAATACCGACCTCCGGAGGTTGGTATTACCTTTAAATTTAATGAAAATAACAGTAAAATACCAACCTCCGGAAGTCGGTATTACCTTTAATTTTAATGAAAATAAAAGTAAAATACCGACCTCCGGAGGTCGGTATTACCTTTAATTTTAATGAAAATAAAAGTAAAATACCGACCTCCGGAGGTCGGTATTGCCTTTAATTTTAATGAAAATACAATGTATTCCATACTACTTGGATGGATTATCGATTGATTAATTAGCTTTTTAATACGTACTATATATATGCGTACAATATCACCACAAAAAAACATATATTCAAGACGACAGATCATTACTATATATATAGGACTTGCTTATTTACATTACTCAACAATCGTATATTACCTCGTGTGTACGTAATACAATGGTATTTCATTGCTTGGATGGATTATCGATTAGTTAATTAGCTTTTGAATACGTACTATATATATACGTACAATATCGCAACAAAAAAACATATATTCAAGACGACGGATCATTATAGTACATAGAATAACTTGGTTAATTATATTCAATGATCGTATATTAACTCCGGAGGTCGATTTTATTCAAAATAATTAAATAAAAGTAAAATACCGACCTCGGGAGGTCGGTATTACCTTTAAATTTAATGAAAATAACAGTAAAATACCGACCTCCGGAAGTCGGTATTACCTTTAATTTTAATGAAAATAAAAGTAAAATACCGACCTCCGGAGGTCGGTATTATCTTTAATTTTAATGAAAATAAAAGTAAAATACCGACCTCCGGAGGTCGGTATTGCCTTTAATTTTAATGAAAATATAATGTATTCCATACTATTTGGATGGATTATCGATTGGTTAATTAGCTTTTTAATACGTACTATATATATGCGTACAATATCGCCACAAAAAAACATATATTTGAAGACGACAGATCATTACTATATATATAGGACTTGCTTATTTACATTACTCAACAATCGTATATTACCTCGTGTGTACGTAATACAATGGTATTCCACTGCTTGGATGGATTATTGATTAGTTAATTAGCTTTTGAATACGTACTATATATATACGTACAATATCGCAACAAAAAAACATATATTCAAGACGACGGATCATTATAGTACATAGAATAACTTGGTTAATTATATTCAATGATCGTATATTATACACAATAGAAAAATAGTGATTATTACAAATATTTTAAAGGTAATACCGACATCCGGAGGTCGATATTATTCAAAATAATTAAATAAAAGTAAAATACCAACCTCCTGAGGTCGGTATTACCTTTAAATTTAATGAAAATAACAGTAAAATACCGACCTCCGAAAGTCGGTATTACCTTTAATTTTAATGAAAATAAAAGTAAAATACCGACCTCCGGAGGTCGGTATTACCTTTAATTTTAATGAAAATAAAAGTAAAATACCGACCTCCGGAGGTCGGTATTGCCTTTAATTTTAATGAAACTACAATGTATTCCATACTACTTGGATGGATTATCGATTGGTTAATTAGCTTTTTAATACGTACTATATATATACGTACAATATCGCCACAAAAAAACATATATTCAAGACGACAGATCATTACTATATATATAGGACTTGCTTATTTACATTACTCTATAATCGTATATTACCTCGTATGTACGTAATACAATGGTATTCCACTGCTTGGATGGATTATCGATTAGTTAATTAGCTTTTGAATACGTACTATATATATATACGTACAATATCGCAACAAAAAAACATATATTCAAGACGACGGATCATTATAGTACATAGAATAACTTGGTTAATTATATTCAATGATCGTATATTAACTCATATTAACTCCGGAGGTCGATTTTCTTCAAAATAATTAAATAAAAGTAAAATACCGACCTCGGGAGGTCGGTATTACCTTTAAATTTAATGAAAATAACAGTAAAATACCGACCTCCGGAAGTCGGTATTACCTTTAATTTTAATGAAAATAAAATAAAATACCGGAGGTCGATATTACCTTTAATTTTAATGAAAATAAAAGTAAAATACCGACCTCCGGAGGTCGGTATTGCCTTTAATTTTAATGAAAATACAATGTATTCCATACTACTTGGATGGATTATCGATTGGTTAATTAGCTTTTTAATACGTACTATATATATGCGTACAATATTGCCACAAAAAAATATATATTCAAGACGACAGATCATTACTATATATATAGGACTTGCTTATTTACATTACTCAACAATCGTATATTACCTCGTGTGTACGTAATACAATGGTATTCCATTGCTTGGATGGATTATCGATTAGTTAATTAGCTTTTGAATACGTACTATATATATACGTACAATATCGCAACAAAAAAACATACATTCAAGACGACGGATCATTATAGTACATAGAATAACTTGGTTAATTATATTCAATGATTGTACATTATACACAATAGAAAAATAGTGATTATTACAAATATTTTAAAGGTAATACCGACATCCGGAGGTCGATTTTATTCAAAATAATTAAATAAAAGTAAAATACCGACCTCCGGAGGTCGGTATTACCTTTAAATTTAATGAAAATAACAGTAAAATACCGACCTCCGGAGGTCGGTATTACCTTTAAATTTAATGAAAATAACAGTAAAATACCGACCTCCGGTGGTCGGTATTACCTTTAATTTTAATGAAAATAAAAGTAAAATACCGACCTCCGGAGGTCGGTATTGCCTTTAATTTTAATGAAAATAAAATTAATTATGTTAAATAAACAATACCGACCTCTGAATGTCGGTATTAATATTATTTTTATTTTATAATATAAATAAAAAATAAATACCGACTTCGGGAAGTCACTATGAGAATAATTTAAGGTAAATAAAATTAATTATGTAAATTTAATATTACCGACATCAGGAAGTCGGTATTAATTTGTTTTTTTGTTTTTTATCTTTCAAAAAACCGACATCCGGAGGTCGGTTTATTTAAAAGTTATTAAAAATATTTCTTTTTTTCATTTTTTTATATTTAATTGAGATAATTTAAATTTTATTTTTTATTTACTAATTCGATACCGACTACAAGAGGTCGGTTTTTCTTTATTTTATTTTTTTCTGGGAAAGTTTCCGACCATCGGAGGTCGGTATTTGGTTTTCCCGCATTTTTTTTCCAAATAAACCGACATCTTGAAGTCGGTTTTCTTAAGAAAATAAAATAATTTTTTGTTTTTAACAATACCGACTTCCGGAGGTCGGAAATTACCGACTTCCGGAGGTCGGAAATTACCGACTTCCATAGGAGGTCGGTAATTTTGAGGTCGGTATTCGCAGTTTTTTTAGTAGTGTTTATTTTAAGTTCATTGACATTATGAATAATTGTTTTTATGAATATATGACAAAATCTAATGCTATTTTATGATTGTTATTAAGGAGTCGTCACCTAAATATTATTAAGGTGAATTAGGAGACCTATTGTTAACTAAATGAAAGCTAAAGTCTTCTAACTTATGTAATTCAAAAGAAACTTGTTCAAGTCTTCACAAAAAATTTCAGCTTCCATTTGAAAAATACATAGTTGATTTAACAGCTTTTAGAGTTATAAAAATTGTAGTTGATCGATTTAGGAAGTGAGCTCAATTTAATTTTGAAAATAATATTATTTCCGAAGACTTCATTAAAATGGTATTCAAATTACCCACTCTAATAGTTAAAGTGTTCTAAACTCTAAGGTCACAATACTCCTAAATAAATAAGATAAACATCCACAAATCAGAGAAAACAAGACAGTTAATCACAAGAGAAAAAAATGCAGTAGTCATCCACCCCCTCCCCCTCCCTCCTCGCTCTTTTCTTGCTTTTGTTCGAACGCTTTTCGAGAGAGGAAGAGGAGTTTCTTTATGTTCGAATGCATTTTGAAGGGATATGAATAAGAAGGAAATGTAAATTTTCGGTCTAGCAGCGGAATCGAATCTCAAGGCAAGACTGCTCGAACAGAGAAAATCTTTTACTAAGACTCCATTCTCCATTTTGCTCACAAAGTATACATGCAAGAAAAAGGGAAATAAAGGATTAGTGATGAAAATTAAATATGCGATTTTGTTAAATGCAACAAAAAAAAAGTACATTCAGGTTTTACATCTTAACTACAAATAAACAAAAATGATATTAAAGAGGATTAATTTGACCTATTTATGTGCAGTGAACGTGACGTGAGGCTTAGATCTCAGATCTACTCTGACAAACAGTGTTTTGGTTAAACCCAAAATATTAACCACAACACAAGTAGAAATTTTAAGATTAAGGGAGCAGCTAAACAATAAAATTTTAGTAGAGAAGGAGATAGCGGAATGTGGGGGGGGGGGGGGGGG
>QJPP01006398.1:0-13294 GCA_003996215.1 Jaltomata sinuosa
GGTGCTAGTTGATTTTTCTTGTTACTTGAGATGATTTTTAGCCTCGGTCGGACCGAGCACCTGAGATGACTTTCTACTGTTTAGACCCGGTTATGCCCGGGCACCCTTGGAGGGGTTTTTGAGATATTTTCCTACTATTTTAGTCCTGGACAGGGTCTGGGCATGCATATTAGAGACTGGGTCTCTATCTTGATACCGGACTTGCTTCCGGACGACATGTTCTGATACTGAGTTTTAGTATGGGTCTGGGACCTCCATGGACCTTGCCATCTGGGCCAGGGGTTACGGGCTGGCGTGTCCGGGGAGGGGTTGATACGGTTGGAGTAGAGTATATCGGGCCGAGTCCTTCCATGAAAACCTACGCTGCTGGGCGGATCGGCGCCGGAGGAGTACATACAGAGACTAGGCACTTGAGATCTTCATGCATCCATATCATTCATGGTTCCGAGGTCCACCCTTGTTTGCTGTTTGTTGATTTACGCTCGGTTAGTAATGGGATGCCGTGAGGGTTTTGTTTTTCACTTGTTTTTGTTCTCGCTGTTGTATGGGCGGTTCGGGGGACTGTAGGTAGACTTTTGCTTTTTACTTACGAATGTTCTCTATTATGGAATAAGTATGAGATTTGGTTATGATTAAGTTGAGTTTGATTCACTTGTCTCTGAGCATCCTATTATTACTCTTTCTCTCTTCTTCTTTACACGTTGAGGTTACGGCTATTACCGTCATTTCGTAAACTTTATTTTGTATACACTGTTGTTTTGCAAGGACCCCAGGTGGCGTATTTCTTACTTTCTTACTTTCACCTGTGCCTATGGTGTGTATATTCTGCTTACTAGCCTCACATGTGGTTCTGTTGATTTCCCTCTGGGCTAGTTCCTGTGTACCTTTCGTTGATTTCTGTGACTACTTGCTTCTATTCTGTCTATTACTGCGCTTTTATCTTATATGTGCCCAGTCGGCCTATGATACCTACTGGGTACTTTATGCTTCGCATTTGGTGCTCACCCCTACCCCCTGCATCTTTGGGTGCAGATCCTAGCGTGGGCTATCGCCGTTAGATCGTTGTGATTCATGCTTGGAGATCTGTTGGGGACTACTTCAGGCTGAGGGTGAGCTCTTGGCGATCGGAGCTTAGCTTTAGTTTATCTTTCGCTTCATGTACTCTATTACAATTCAGAGACATCTGTATATATAGTTTTGGTTTATTTGCACTCCATGTATGTAGTTTGGCTCTGTACTATGATACCAGGTCTTGGGGTTTGGTTTAGTTTCCGCATATATATATATTTATATACCTGTTATCTATTTTATTCGTCTTGTTCCCTTATTTGGTAGATAGTAGCCCATTACTAACTGTTCTGGGCTACGGGGATTGGTTCACCTACTGGGGGTTGTAGGTGCCATCATGACCGAGAAATCGGGTCGTGACAAACATAAAGTAAATTAATATTCAAAAATAATTATTATTAAAATAACAGCACGAGAGAGGTACAAGGAGGTCAAATTGGGTGTCAACAATTATTATATAGAGAAAAGAATAAGTAATGACATCACAAAATAATTAAATTATTTCTTCTTTTAATTCTCTTTGCGAAAATAAAATGAAACTCCTCATTATAATTTTTTTGATTGTAATAAGATAATTGTATTAATTATACTTAATAACAAAAAGTAGGATTGTAGAGCAAATGAATAGTGTTGTCAACATGTAACTAAGTTATTATTACAAATCAAAGTATAGAAACCTCTACTAAAAGCAATTTCTAATTATTCTTCATAAAGTCTTTTTCTAGCGTCTTTCTTTGTAAGTAGATCCATCACCAAGTTTTATTTTCTAAAATTACGTCAATTTTTTTAATCATATACTATCAACTAAAGAAAAGATTTTAGCATAATTTAAATAAATTAATAAATTATTTTATTACTATAACATAAATACACAAAGAAATTATAGACAATTATTAATATAATATCTAAGTATTATGAATGATATTTCAAATATTTCTATTTCAGACTTTTTTCTCCCGAATCCTGCGCATAGAGGGAGCTTTAGTGCACCGAGCTGTTCTAATTCAGACTTTCTTCTTCAACTCACTCAATCGATAGGTTGAGGCACTCAACATAAAATCGACTAAAATGACCTGTCATGCCTTAAAAGTCAAAATCAGCAATAAAAATATATATATTAAAAAAAGAAAAAAATCTAAACTATACTAAAAATTATATGTGTAAAGAAATGCTAAAAATTAAGAAAGCATGATAAAGTATATAAATATATATATATAAAAATACTTGAGAACAAAATATTTCTTACCTTCAGACTTTAGTGCACCGTGCTGCTCTATTTCAGACTTTCTTCTCCAACTCACTCAATCGATAGGTTGAGACAATCAACTGAAAATCGACTAAAAGAACCTAGCAAGCCTTAAAAGTCAAAATCATAGCAATAAAATATATATATATCAAAAAAATAATAATCTAAACTATACTAAAAATTATATGTGCAAAAAAATGCTAAAAATTAAGAAAGCATGATAAAGTACATATATATATATATACATATAAAATACTTGAGAATAAAATATTTCTTACCTTCACAAGCCAAGTAATGAAGAAGAGAAAAGATAACCTTGAATGAGAGCCTCCATGAAACTAAATATGAGTTTTTATAGGCAAAATAGAGGAATACCATAAAGCATTATAAACTTGCAAATTAAATTATGGGGGTTATGGACATGAAAATTATGGGAGTTATGAGTAATTATTCCTTATAAAAAATGCATTAAATAAAAAAGAGAAAAAATACAAAAATAAAAAGAAAAAAAATAAATTTCTTGAACAAAGTGACACTCTTCCTTTCCTAACTTTAATATATAAATATATATATATATAATATATAATAAATATATATATATATATAATATTATATATATATATTATTATATATATATATATATTATATATATATATATATTATCACGACACGATTTCTCAAGTCATGATGGCACCTACAACCCCCCAGTAGGCGAACCAATTCCCGTAGCCCAGAACAGCTAGTAATGGGCTACTACCTAACCAATACGCTCGACAAGCTGAGATAAGTAGAAGCAGAATGTAAAGATAAGACAAAGCGGAAGCAATTTACCCGAATATATACATCATGAAACTACACCAACCCCAAGACTTGGTATCGATAGTACAGAAGCTTCTAATAGAATACAAGTGCTAGAAGTAACAAAATGATAAGTACAACTGCCTCCGAGTATACAAAGAGTAACAGTACAAAAGATGAGATGTAGACAAGCCCCGACCATCAGGCGCTCACCCTAGTCTCGAAGATCCAAAAGCTGCACGAGTCTCCAATGCGTTCAACAGCGAAAGCTCAACTAATATCTGCACCAAAAAGTGCAGAAGTATGGTATGAGCACCAAAACCACGGGTACTCAGTAGGTATCATCGGCCGACTGAGCGCATATAAGATATAAAAGCAGTAAGTAACAGATAGCAAGAAAGCAGTCACTGAAGCAATAAGCAAGGCACAAGGAGCTAGCACAGATCATCCATAACCAAGAGCTTCAAGTAACACATGCTAGCACAGAGATGCAATCAGACAGAACCACTGGTGAAGGAAAGAAGAACTCACCTGGAGTCCTTGTACAACAATATAAGTAAGTATAGAGAGAGTTGAGAAAATGGCGGTATACCGGAAACCTCAAGTAAAAGGAAAAGACAGAGAGCAGTCAAACATACTCAAAATGGAATCAATGAGTATAAGGAAATCATAACACCAATCCAATCACATGATAGCATAACCAGGGAATCACCTCACAAGTACAACCCTAGGATAAAATAACTAGGCCACAATGACCGAGAGATACCACTCAACTTCCCACAAGGATAGAGCCAAGATCTCACACTCTGCTCAGAAGGCCACACAAATGTGCCTCGATAAGATAGGACTCCAAAGCCCTCTAAATAATCAAACATCCCACAACCAAAGCCTCAACAGGCTAGCCATCACTAATCTTTCAAGAACCGGGTGCCAAGACAAGCTCTAAGTAAAAACAGGAGTAAATATAGTCTACCTACAGTCCCAATGGCTGCCCATACAACCGAGGAACACAATCAAGTGAAAACAAACCCTCCGGTATCCCATACTGCCGGAGCGTACACTGAACACACATCAAACAAGGGTGGAATCCAATGCATGATATGATATGATGTGAAATAGAACCTCTGTATGTACCTCCTCCGGTGCCAATCAGGCCCAGCAGGCAGGTTCCATGTAAGGACTCAGCCTGTATACCTCTACTCCACCGTATACCCCTCCCTCCGGCGCACGCAGCCCGAAGCCCCAGCCCCAAAGCGGCAAGGTCCATGGAGGTCCCCGACCCCATACTAAAACTCAGTATCAAGACATGTCATCCGAAAGTAAGTCCGGGATCAAGATAGAGACCCAGTCTCGAATATGCATGCCCAGACCCTGTCCAGGACTAAAGTAGTAGAAAATGCCTCAAAAACCCCTCCAAGGGTGCCCTGGCGTAACCGGGTCTAAAACTGTAGTAAATCAAGTCTAGTGCTCTGCCCCGCAGAGACTAGTATCAGTAATAAAATCAAGTCTCGTGCTCTGCCCCGCAGAGACTAGTATCAGTAATAAAATCAAGTATGGTGCTCTGCCCCGCAGAGACTAGTATCAGTAATAAAATCAAGTTTGGTGCTCTGCCCCGCAAAGACTAGTATCAGTAATATAATCAAGTTTGGTGCTCTTCCCCGCAGAGACTAATACCAGTAATAAAATCAGTGCAAAAACATCCAAAAATCTCCTTTTCGATCATCAACAGTACCAAAAATGGCCCCCCCAGGGCTATGCAAATTTAGAAAAACTGTCTGTAGTGTTTCGCAGCCAAAACTGTAGTAAAACATGCAGGGGAAAGCCTTTTTCATGGATGATATGCTCGCACACAAATATAAAAGTATTCAAATGGCTCACAACAACTCCTATCAGCCCTGTACAGGCCCAACAACTACTCAACAGACATAACCAACATAAAAGGATAATCTCTATGTCCGGGAGTCGCGGACATTCCCCAATAACCTACCATCTATGTTCCAGAGTCAATACAAGGCCACACAGGACCACAAGGGTAATATACAATACTACGCGAATACTACAAACAACGCATGAAATAACGTACGAACAAGGTGGACAAGGTCTGGGGTACCAACCTATAATAACCCACCCAAGGATGTTAATTAATGCAGTTATAGCCTATATACGCAGAGTCTAGGTAGGAAAGCCATAACCTACCTGTCATCCGATGACTAGCTGCGGGAACGGCGTCGTCCAGGCTCAAACTGCTCTGGGAAGCTCCAAATTACAAAAACACTTTCAACTGAAGTCCCAAAGGCGTCTCTATGAAGCCTGACCAACCAAGGTAATGGAACAATTGCTAGAATCGACGAGGCTGCAAGAACGAGCCATAGCCATTTGATAAGGTGTTAATGTCACACTCGCGACCAGCCAACTCCAAAGCATAAAATGAGGCCAATAACAATAAGAAATGGCAGCTAAATCCAACAATAATACGTTAACCATATCTCAAAGGAGCGACGAGCTCCCGAGGCACTATTTCAAGGCGTACTTTACGTTGTCCAATCCAATCACTATCGTATGCGATCCAAAAAAGAATCGCACAATTTCCCAATCCCTCCAGCACCTTACCACAACCAAAACACCACAACAATAACTAAACATAACAAGATAAAGGGGCTGTCCAAAGCCACAAATCCAAAATACCACTTCGTGGCTCAGAAATCCATAAAATAATACTAGAACATATATTAACGAAGGAGGGTCGTAGGGGAGAGATTTCCTTGACAAAAATATTCAATATCCCAAGATTAAAAACCTGCCTCCTTGCAGGAACAACAAACAGATCCAAAATCAACAAGAAACTACTACAAGATATCGGCAACAACAACTTTTCATAACTAGAAGCTTAAAATCTTGATCCAACAAATAGATAAGTGTACGGGATCCATACCTCACCAAAATAACTCCATAGATACTGCCAAATACTTAGAAAGCACCTGCTAGCTCGCTGCATCAACACCCACGAAGATACGCCATGAAATCAACGGGGAAAACTATACCAAAATGACGAGCTCGCGACGTAGAGCAACTTCCGTTAAACTTCCGAATTGAAAGGATCAAAGTCCATGGATTATTTATGGACTCTCCCTCTGATTTTATAAGAATTTTGGGTGAAAAAAATGAGTGAAAACGAAGGAGAAATCAGCTTTTATAAGCTGAACCGACTTAGGATGTGGGCCCCACTTTGACGTGCCTGCTTGTGCAGTCTTACGAAAATGTGAATATCTCTCTATTCTGAAGTCGTATGGATGAATGGTTTAGTGCATTGGAAGCAAGACTCATAGACCTTCGATTTGATATATTGGTAGCCCACTAAATCTTTATTTATAAGGAGAAACACCCCAAGACATTTAACCTAAATTTGAAGAGAATTCCTTAAAGGAATTTACAATAACTTTTTCCGACTTTTGTTTCGCAACTTGCTTGACTTCAAAACTTATCATACGACCATTTTGCGATTATAATACCTCATAAAACATCCTTCTTAGTATATTAGACACTATTAGTCTTACCCCAAAGGCACGGGTTACTTTAAACCTTCCAAACGGGCGAGGTGTTACACGAGGCATTTCTTTAACTCAAACTTTCGAGTAAGGGATTCCTTTTACCTAGAACCTTGGTTTAATTCTTTGATATTACCAAGAATGTTGTCGGAAGTCAACGATTTCCAAAGCTGAAGATCTAAAATGAGGAACGACCATAAAGACCAAACAAACGGCCTAAGCACTGAACTACTGGTCCTGACAAGCCATAAATGACTTGGGCTGCTACAAGTAAGCTCTAATGGTACAAGAAAGCGAAAACCTGTAAATGATTGAAAGAGTCATTACATCATCCACTACTAAAAAGACTTTCATCCCCGAAAGTCAGGAAAGAAGAAAATACCAGAGATTTAAGAACAATAGATACCACGCCCGTACTACTCTCTCGGACAACCCGGGTAACCTCCGCTACCGGATGGCACCCAATAGAACAGAACCAAAGAAAGCAACCAAGCCTTAATTTCTTACTAGCCAAGCTAGATTTCAACCTCCAAAGATCTGCCAACCCAAACTGAACCTTGAGAATCTTAACCAAAAAGCACCTACACAACACCGAAACCAGAGCACCAAGGCTATCAACACACAAAACTAGAATCCTCAAAACCATACCAAGTTTACCAGAAAATGCATCAACCCGAAACTCTAACTCATGAACCCGCTGTTCCGCAAAAGCCCTTTTTTTAATTCTGTACTGAATCCTTTAGCACCACAAAAAGGAAGCTGCATACAAGCTGAACACTCAAACTACCCTCGAAGCATCAACTGACACACCGGAGATCCATAGTTCCTGCTTATACTTTACCACGAACAAAGTCACCCATTTTATTCAAACTCGTTTTAAGACAAGATATAGGCTACTAGCCTTTGCCATCTAAGATAACAACCCGTAGCATATCATTGAAAATGAAGCTACCTGCCTTGACTGACCACCAACGAAAAAACGAACATTTTTTTCTAACATCAAATTCGCTAACTGAACCGTGCCAGGTCTGAATCAGCTGAAAGTGAATGAACCAGGGCAACCTTCCCGAAAGACCCAAACCAAAACCACGATCCTGCAAGAAGTATGGTAAGCCTACTATGAAGTCTGTAACAATGAGCCAAACTCCCAAATCTAGAAAACACTGCTGCTACTCCGACACTCGAACACCATTTGAATGTGAAATCGCCTTACGAATCTCACCTTAGGAAGAAGTCCACCATGCCCTAAATATCAAGTCCAAACACCCTGAAGGCAAAGGAAAAAGGTGCCTGGGGTTAAAAGTTACCATCTAGCCATAGAAATTTTTGCGTATACTTTCAATTCATTCCTTTGGCTTGAATCAACCGCTCTACTGGTTCTGCAAACAACCGACCACTTCGAAGCATATACCCTAACGAACTTCTAGTCTATACTGGCCGAGGCTAACCAACACTGAAACCCCACATAAATAATAACTCTGGAGGAATCAATTAAAAAAGCTTTCAAATCCTGGGCAAACGAATGGCTATTATAAGTCTCTACGTATCATCAGAGCATAAAATAGCCTCGCTAATCTCAACCCGCACAAGCTGACCACATAAATCATACACCACTGCTGAAGCTTAAACTTACGCCACTGAGTCTGTCCAACCATGGTAGAAGAACCTCGTACTAACTAGAACACTGCTGAAATCTAGAATATCTCACCTCTTGCAGAGGTTAGCCAAGGACTAGGTGTCCAAGCCAATAGCCGCATCCACAACTGAAGTAAAGAAGCTAAGTTCCTCGCACCCACTGCCTCCCGGCACTAGGATACTGCGACCAAATAGAAACTTCCATAAACCATCCGATGTAACCTGCCAAGTTATGATTCTGAACACCGACTTTCAAAACTGCCAACCAAAGCTTTGGTCGAACCTGTATGCTACCAATGAACCCTTAAGAACCCAAGCCAACTAGGCCTGGAAATGCAAGTTGCAAACACCGCAGTTGCTACTGAAACAAAAATAAATCGATGGAAAACCCACGGCAATGTGTAGACGGCTGAATCGAATGACCGACACACAATCCCAAAGAAAACCTTCATCGCTACCTCAGGCAACTACGAGGACACATAAACACATACAAAGGGTATCTCCCTTCTTTTTCAACTAAACAAAAATGCTTCCTTAGCACATACTAAACCTTACAAATCCTTTCTCGAATAAGAACCTGAAGCCATTACCTTACTACTCATAGCTACACGTCAAATTCAATAAGGCAGGAGAAGGATGGGCCGGATGCCCAATTTATTCGAAATGCTTACAAATACAACCTAACCACGAGGTTACGATCAACACTTAGTCGGAAGTGCTTAAAGTCAAGACCCAATCACGATGCCAACATCCAGAGCTCATCGAAAGAACTACGATCAAGATTCATTCCAAATGGAACAAGGGATACAACCAAACACCCAACGGACCAGGAAGTGGAGGAGACTATGGGAACAACCCACATACCTGCCAACCTCCTAAACTAATCAACAAAGAGGGTCGACTCTAGACACTCGGGAGACCAAACCAATCTATGCACACTAGCATAACCAATATCTCCCAACTGAGGCAAAATCTAAACTCTGGCCAACTATCGGTAATACACCAAACCATCACACGGATCTCTAGCCACACTAGATAATGGCCTAGGCAACAACCATCTAGGATCGCTCAACAAGGAAACTCAACCACAAGTCCAAAATCACAATAAAACAGGGATAACCCAACTAGAAATAGACTAACAAGAACTACCCACAAGCTACAACTCTGGGAAAACACCTCTCAAGGCTAACTTACCCCCATCCACTACTAAAGAATAAACTACCAATAAAACAACATATCGATACTACAATTCGAGTAGCCAAACAACTTAAACAAGTAGCAGGTAGGCATATAAGCAATTACATAATAGAAGGGATAGAGTCACAACACGAGCGGGACTAACATAAGTTGAAGGTAGCAAAACCCTAACCTGCAGCAATAATATCAGGAACCTCTACCTCTGGCCCACCAAGAGGAGCATCAAGCTGACAGAATCTAACTCTAGACTGAGTAGTCAAAACTGAAGTCCCAACCGGCCCTCGCCAGGGACAAGCTCTATAAAGGTGACCAATCTCTCCATAATGATAACAACCAAGCTGTCTGGGATACACAATCATGGGGCAATTCCTAGAAAAGTGCCCATGCTCACCACACCGAAAATAGCCTATACCAGATGAAGTCCGACGGGAAAATCTTACCTCGTACTCCAGTACCGACAGACAACCCTACTGAAGAACTAGAAGATCAACCCTAACTGAAGCACCACTCATAGAACAAGGTACTGAAACACTTACCGGAGGGCTCAGATTCCTAGCCACAGTGTCTTAAAGCACTGGGGTCTCTATAAATCCAATCATAGGTTAGGCTAACCCCACACCCCTTATCTGGTGTGGTAAAGACTCACTCTGGAGTCTGGTGCTGATAGAAGCACTGAAACAACAGGCAAAGAAGCCTCAGCACCAACCGCTATCGCACTCGTATGAGGCATCTCCGAATGAATGAATAACCGAAGTCCAGAAGTCAATAGATCCAGGAACGCACGATGAGGAGCCAAGAAGATAAAACTTTTCCTAACAATGCCCTGTAGCCTCCAGCAGATAGGATACGGATATCATCGTACCGATCTGTGAGACTCTACTTAGACACTTGCTTCTGTACCACGACACCGGTGAACCTAGAGCTCTGATACCAAGCTTTCACGACCCGATTTCTCAAGTCATGATGGCACCTACAATCCCTCAGTAGGCGAACCAATTCCGGTAGCCCAGAACAGCTAGTAATGGGCTACTACCTAACCAATACGCTCGACAAACTGATATATGCAGAAGTAGAATGTAAAGATAAGACAAAGCGAAAGCAATTTAACCGAATATATACATCATGAAACTACACCAACCCCAAGACTTGGTATCGATAGTACAGAAGCTTCTAATAGAATACAAGTGCTAGAAGTAACAAAATGATAAGTACAACTGTCTCCGAGTATACAAAGAGTAACAGTACAAAAGATGAGATGTAGACAAGCCCCGACCATCAGGCGCTCACCCTAGTCTCGAATATCCAAAAGCTGCACGAGTCTCCAATGCATTCAACAGCGAAAGCTCAACTAATATCTGCACCAAAAAGTGCAGAAGTATGGTATGAGCACCAAAACCACGGGTACTCAGTAGGTATCATCGGCCGACTGAGCGCATATAAGATATAAAAGCAGTAAGTAACAGATAGCAAGAAAGTAGTCACTGAAGCAATAAGCAAGGCACAAGGAGCTAGCACAGATCATCCATAACCAAGAGCTTCAAGTAACACATGCTAGCACAAAGATACAATCACACAGAACCACTGGTGAAGGAAAGAAGAACGCACCTGGAGTCCTTGTACAACAATATAATTAAGTATAGAGAGAGTTGAGAAAATGGCGGTATACCGGAAACCTCAAGTAAAAGGAAAAGACAGAGAGCAGTAAAACATACTCAAAATGGAATCAACGAGTATAAGGAAATCATAACACCAATCCAATCACATGATAGCATAACCAGGGAATCACCTCACAAGTACAACCCTAGGATGAAATAACTAGGCCACAATGACCGAGAGATACCACTCAACTTCCCACAAGGATAGAGCCAGAATCTCACACTCTGCTCAGAAGGCCACACAAAAGTGCCTCGATAAGATAGGACTCCAAAGCCCTCTCAATAATCATACATCCCACAACTAAAGCCTCAACAGGCTAGCCATCACTAATTTTTCAAGAACCGGGTGCCAAGACAAGATCTAAGTAAAAAACAGGAGTAAATATAGTCTACCTACAGTCCCAACGGCCGCCCATACAACCGAGGAACACAATCAAGTGAAAAGAAATCCTCCGGCATCCCATACTGCCGGAGCGTACACTGAACACACATCAAACAAGTGTGGAATCCAATGCATGATATGATATGATGTGAAATAGAACCTCTGTATGTACCTCCTCCGGTGCCAATCAGGCCCAGCAGGCAGGTTTCATGGAAGGACTCAGCATGTATACCTCTACTCCACCGTATACCCCTCCCTCCGGCGCACGCAACCCGAAGCCCCAGGCCCGGAGCGACAAGGTCCATGGAGGTCCCCGACCCCATACTAAAACTCAGTATCAAGACATGTCATCCGAAAGTAAGTCCGGGATCAAGATAGAGACCCAGTCTCGAATATGCATGCCCAGACCCTGTCCAGGACTAAAGTAGTAGAAAATGCCTCAAAAACCCCTCCAAGGGTGCCCTGGCGTAACCGGGTCTAAAACTGTAGTAAATCAAGTCTAGTGCTCCGCCCCGTAGAGACTAGTATCAGTAATAAAATCAAGTATGGTGCTCTGCCCCGCAGAGACTAGTATCAGTAATAAAATCAAGTTTGTTGCTCTGCCCCGCAAAGACTAGTATTAGTAATAAAATCAAGTCTGGTGCTCTGCACCGCAGAGACTAATACCAGTAATAAAATTAGTGCAAAAACATCCAAACATCTCCTTTTCGATCATCAACAGTACCAAAAATGGCCCCCCAGGGCTATGCAAATTTAGGAAAACTGTCTGTAGTGGCTCGCAGCCAAAACTGTAGTTAAACATACAGGGGAAAGCCTTTTTCATGGATGATATGCTCGCACACAAATACAAAAGTATCCAAATGGCTCACAACAACTCCTATCAGCCCTGTACAGGCCCCACAGCTATTCAACAGACATAACCAGCATAAAAGGATAATCTCTATGTCCGGGAGTCGTGGACATTCCCCAATAACCCACCATCTATGTTCCGGAGTCAATACAAGGCCACACAGGACCACAAGGGTAATATACAATACTACGCGAATACTACAAACAACGCATGAAATAACGTACGAACAAGGTGGAAGAGGTCTGGGGTACCAACCTATAATAACCCACCCAACGATGTTAATTAGTGCATTTATAGCCTATATACGCAGAGTCTAGGTAGGAAAGACATAACCTACCTGTCATCCGATGACTAGCTACGAGAACGGCGTCGTCCAGGCTCAAACTGCTCCGGGAAGCTCCAAATTACAAAAACACTTTCAACTGAAGTCCCAAAGGCGTCTCTATGAAGCCTGACCAACCAAGGTAATGGAACAATTGCTAGAATCGATGAGGCTGCTAGAACGAGCCATAGCCATTTGATAAGGTGTTAATGTCACACTAGCGACCAGCCAACTCCAAAGCATAAAATGAGGCCAATAACAATAAGAAATGACAGCTAAATCCAACAATAATATGTTAACCACATCTCAAAGGAGCGACGAGCTCCCGAGGCACTATTTCAAGGCGTACTTTATGTTGTCCAATCCAATCACTATCGTATGCGATCCAAAAAAGAATCGCACAATTTCCCAATCCCTCCAGCACCTTACCACAACCAAAACACCAAAACAATAACCAAACATAACAAGATAAAGAGGCTGTCCAAAGCCACAAATCCAAAATACCACTTCATGGCTCAGAAATCCATAAAATAATACTAGAACATATAATAACGAAGGAGGGTCGTAGGGGAGAGATTTCCTTGACAAAAATATTC
>QJPP01006401.1:0-30214 GCA_003996215.1 Jaltomata sinuosa
TGAGGCTTCAGGTGCTGGTAGGATGTATTTAGGGGTTAGTGACTAAGCCCTCCTTGGAACAACCGACATCTTATTACCACCTAACTTTACTTTGTTCATCCTTATTCACCTTTTTATTTCCTTCTTTCTAGCTACAGGTGCGGCCTCTTTATTTTGAGAATTCTTTTTATTACTTTTTCGATCTTTTTCACTTCTTTTTATTTTTCTTTTCTTAGGCACACACCCGGACTTTTCATTCTATTCACAACCAATCATCTCCATCCCCTTTTTCTTCTCATTCACCTCTGTAGTAGCCACCCTCAACTTAGGCTGATTGCCTGGGTTGAGGTGCACAATGTCCATGGAAGGACCAGGGCCAAAACAGGGTTTACCGCTATAGTAGCCACCCTCAACTTAGGCTGATTGCCTGAATTGAGGTGCACGATGTCCAAGGAAGGACCAGGGCCAAAATAGGGATTCAAAATTAAACGGGAATGGTGACAGGTTATTGAAAGAATAAGGTCAATTATGGATCAAACAGGGATCAAGGGATTATTTTATATTTGGACGGTCTTTTAGGTTAAGTGGACTGCACACAAAAAGGGCCTGTGATCCTTTCCTAAGCAACCAAACTTCAAACTTAACAAAATAGACCGGGCAAGTTCTAGATGCATGCACAGAGTAAGAATTTATAACAATAATCTCACACGCACTTGGCACCAAGAAACTATATCGCTACCAACTATCAAACAACCGCTCGGCTTAAGCATACTCATTCTAATCATAACCACACAATGACATTCAAGGATCCAGACAGTCAATCGTTTCAACATAAGTACAAAACCAGAAAATTTTTAAAGGGGCCTCGTTTTAGTCAAGAAAAACGCCATACTCATTACTATAGACACTAAAAAAACAAAAATTTAAAATAACAACCTAAACATGCCGGTTCTACTAGAAAGCACAACGGAGGGAAAAGAAACACGGCAACAAAAACCCTCGGTGATGACTCACAGGTTTCCCCACACCCTCAACTTAGACTCATGCCTTGTCCCCAATGCATCTATATGGACGCTAAAAACTGTGAGAGAAAGGAATACCTATGAAGTCAATATGACTCAGATTCTGGAATGATGTTGGAGACCGTCAGGGTCTCCAAAGCAGGAGAACTCGATGGAGTGTGTGCACGCGACCACCTCATGTTGCGTTCCAGCTTCTTCTTTTATTGGCTCCGCAGCTAGTCGCGACAACTTCTTCGCTCTTTCTTTGCAGATTCTCTTGCGGTGTTTTCGTTTCTTTGATCTATTTTCACCGCCTTCCTCTACATGTTTACGCTCTCGCAGCATCCTTCTCACAACAGCTAGAGTCTCGACCAAACCTTTCTCCTCAAGATGCACATCCGTAGGGGCTTCCTCAATAACATTGACGACCGCGACCACCCTCATGTCACTTGGTTGCTTCATCAATTTAGACACATCGAACTTTACAGCTTCATTGTTTAGTCTGAAGGTCAGCTCGTTTCTTTCCATGTCAACCAACACTCTTGTTGTGGCTAACAGTGGTCGTCCCAAGATTATGGGAACTTCAAAATCCACTTCGCAATCCAGGATCACAAAGTCAGCTGGGAAGATAAGCTTACCGATCTTTACTAGCACATCAGACAATATTCCCACAGGTCGCTTCACCGAACGGTCAGCCATCAACACTCTCATGGACGTTGGTTTAGGAGCTCCCAAACCCAGTTGTTTATAGACTTCTAGCGGCATCAGATTGATGCTAGCACCAAGATCACACAAGGCTCTTCCGAAGCCGAGTTTCCCAATAGTACAGGGAACAGTAAATGCACCTGGATCTTCCTTTTTGTCTACTAACGATCTTGTGGCAATAGCACTGCAATGGTGGAGGTTGTCTTCCGGTTCAAAACTAACCGACCTCTTCTTTGTAATCAAGTCCTTCATGAACTTGGCATAACCGGGCATTTGTTCAAGTGCTTCCACCAATGGGATGTTTATTGATATTTGCTTGAGCATGGTCAGGAAATTCAGGAACTTACCATCTTCCGCTTTCTTCTTCAGGCGTTGTGGGAAAGGAGGTGGTGGTCGAGGCATCATAGTTGGAAGCTTTTCAGCTTCCTTGCTTTTCTCCGCGGGCTTTTGAGTAGCCTCTTCAACCTCCTTGTCATTGGCATCATCACCCTCAACTTGAGTCTGAATTACTGGATGTGATTCCGATAGTATTTTTCCGTTTCTTGTGGTGATCGCCATACAACTCGCGTCATTCCTCGGATGAGTAGTGTCGCTCGGCAAGGTACCTGTCTTCCTTTGGTTTAGAGATGCCGAGATTTTCCCCACTTGCTGCTCTAATTGCTTGATCGAAGTGGAATGCGCCTCCACTATTTGACTCATGGCCGATAACTCAGTCCTTATCTCTTTCACCCCAGAGTCAGTCGATTCTACCTTCAGCAGCATCTTCGCCATCATGTTCTCTAGCTTGGAAGTCCCTGCCTCGTTGCTAGCTTTGTCCCGATTTCCAGGTGGTACATACAACCCACCTCTATCGGTGTTATTCCTCCAGTTTCCTTGATCGCAATTGTAGCCAGCTTTCTCATAGTAGTTGTCCTTCTGATAGGTCCGACCTTGGTTTCCTTGGCCATTGGCCTGGAAACCCCCCAAGTAATTCGCCTCCTCAGTTTCCAACTCTGCTGCTCTACCTTGAGAACCCACAACTTTTACCTTCTCCATACCTCCTGAGAACAAGTGCTTGGTCAGTAGGTCCAACTGCGTTTTCAGATGCTCCATGTCTTGGTCGCGCTCCTCGTCTTTTCTGCGCTGCTCAGCTGACATACCAACTGCATAAGTGCTAGCTGCTACCTCTGAATCCCGTGTATGCCAGGCCCTGTTGGTTCTGGTGAGCCTGTCCAAAGTAGTTGTGGCCTCAACAAAAGTGAGACCCATGAATGCACCACCTGCTGCGTTGTCTAACGTCGGCTTGGTAGCCGAATTCAGTGCCCGGTAGAACGTCTGCATCAAAAAGTTATCGGTCAACTGATGGTTCGGGCATTGTGTTATCCTATTTTTGAATCGCAACCAGGTCTCGTGCAATGCTTCATGAGCTTGCTGTCTGAAATTGCTAATCTCATCCCTCAACTGTATCATCCTAGAGGGAGGAAAGAACCTTTCTAGGAAAGCTCCTTTCAACTCTCCCCAAGTTGCGATAGAGTCAGGGGTCAGCTCTGTCAACCACAATGCTGCCTCATCAGACAGAGACAACGGAAACAACCTGAGCCTGATCGCTGTCTGACTCACTCCAGGCAACTCAAACGACTTGCAGATGCCCACGAAATTCATCAGGTGCTGGTTTGGATCGTCCCCAGCGGCACCGCGGAACACCCCTCTCAAGTTCAACAGCTGGATCATCGTGCTAGTGATGTTGAACTTGGCTCCGGGCGCTAGCGGTGGAAGAGTAATGGCGCCCGTAGCGCCAACTCCATCCAAGTCGATATCCTCATCATTCAGCATAACATAGTCCTGCAGACCACCCGCATTCAGATTTTGTTGGGCCTGCAGTTCTGCAGCGAGCCTTGCTGCCTCTTGTTGTGTGGCCATATTCTGCCTTAACGTTCTAGCAAGCTCGGGGTCGTAAGGTAATGTTGATTCACCCGAGCGCCGGGTACTTGGCATGCACAACTCTGTACCCTGTCAAAACAAAAACAATAAATAAACGTAAAAGTAGGAAAGTATGAATAAGAGTCAAACAAACACACCGGACTTAACAAACAACCGTATTCCCCGGCAACGGAGCCAAAATTTGATAACGCTCAAAGCACCACTCCAATTACGAAGCGTAAGCGATCGTTGTCAAATATAGAACCCAACAAAGGTTGGGGTCGATCCCACAGAGAATATGGTGAGAATTAAGTCTTTAGTGAATTAGTTGACTAATGGTCAATAGGTTTCGGTAAATAAAGGGGGGGGTTTGTGTGAACAATGTGTAAACAAAACGAACAATAATGTATGAGAAATAATCAGTAGGAGAATGAGCTAGGGAAGTGTTTACCATGGCATTGGTAACGATGTCGATCCTAAGCTTAACCGGGTTCTTTCTAGATGCGTGTCACGATGTGATTGAATTAATTGTATCGTCTAAACGTTTCTCAACCAAATAGACGAATTTACTTTTCAATTCTCTCGAACTTGAAAAGGTGTGCTTTTAGATTTCAATCCTAAACATCAAGTAGATTAACCTAGTTACAGCATTAATCATTAGACGAGAGTTGGTAGTCTCGAATCCTCGTCGTTAATCAAGTTTCCCGGTTTTAATCTCTTTACTCAAGCAAATTAAACCTAGGCATGTTCTAATGTTTGCAACCACTAGAAAACGTTAAGCATGAATGATTAATAACGTGACAATCATATATATTGAACTCGTCGCTACCCGGAATCTATATCGCTACTTTAGCCATGGCTCCCACAACCCTAGTGGTGGGAGGTTTAGTTAATCATGCTATAAAGAAAAGAGAAGAGAATTGTATTCATAATAAAGAGAAGGGATTCTTACAATATAGTGAAAACAATCTTCAATTATCCAAGAACAAGAAAAACCAAGATCCCAAGAACAATCAAGAACAAGATTGAGGAGAAGGAAACCGTGTGTAGCGTGTTTCCTCTCTCAAGAATCGCTCAAAACTCTCCTAAAATTATTGGGTAATGTATGTAAAAACTATTGGAAAAGCAACATGTAAAATAAACCTAACATAGGGTATTTATAGGAGTCTAGGAAACAAATCCCAAAAACGTCCGGATTCCGCGTAGCGGACTGCCTAGGTGTGATGGCCAGGCTGACGGACCATCACTGGCTTGACGGACCGTCGCCTCGCCCGTCACCCTTAGGTAGTACACTGCCTCCACTTGACGGTCACATGTGATGGACCGTCACTCTTAGGCAGAATGTCGTTTTGCTCGTATTTCCTTCCGTTTCCATGTTTGTCCCTATTTCCTGAAAATACAACATAAAAACATCAAAAATGACAACTGTTACTTGAAAATGTACGATTGTTCTTAGTTTAAAGGAGTCGAAAGTGCCGTAAAATGGCGGCACATCAGTGAGCATCGCAGAGAGCAGTTTACCAGACTGATGTAGGGATCTATGTCCGTATCTGAGTATAAGACCCGTTTTCACTAGTTGGCTCTATTTAGGTCCATGATCATTCCTATAGAGCCAAATAGAGTCTTCCAAATTGTTTGGGGATTAAGGACCAAGCTATGACAGATTGTCGAGATACTAGTTGCCAGTGGGTGACCATTTCAGGCCATAGTAGACCATGTCCATACTATAGAGGACTTACATAATCATGATCCTGGGGTTAGGGATAAAAGGTCACATCATCAGGGCAGTTTCAACAATTCCCATTTCAGTGGTAGAGGTTTAGGCCAGTAGGGCCGAGGGTATCATCCACAACAACATCAAGGTCAGTATAGCCAGTCAGTTCAGGCATCACTTCATGCTTTAGGTGGGCCTCAGTTTGAGCTAGGTCAGAGCAGTCAGCATGGCTACTGTGGCCAGTCTTTGAGGGGTAAAGCTTCTGAGGCATCAGGCCATGGTGTCCACACCAGTTTATATAGTTCATCCCGATAGGGTAGTCTATCAGGGTCTTGCTATGAGTGTGGTGTCATCATTCATTTTAATAGAGAGTGCCCCGAGTGGGGTACAGTTCAGCCAGTTGCTCAGTCAGCTCAACCTCTCAGAGCAGTGCAGCCACCAGCCAGAGGAGGTGGTATTCAAGGTCGAGGTGGTGCCCATCATGGCAGGACAGGCGATAGGGGTGGAAGTCGGTCTGGTGGAGGTCGGCAACCATTTTATGCAGTCTCTAGTAGACCGAAGGTAGAGGCCTCGGATGCGGTGATCACAGGTAGGATTTATGTATGCTGCTAGTAAGCTTTAGCTTTATTTGATCCTGGTTCTACCTTCTCGTATGTATCTGCCTACTTTGTTCCTTGTTTGGGGTTGGTTAGTGAGTCATTATCTATTTCGATATTTGTTTCTATCAAGTAGGCAATTCTTTAGTAGTGGATCGGATTGTGAGATCCTGTTTGATAGCGGTTGGTGATATTTAGACTTGGGATTACTTGATGATTCTAGACATGTTAGATTTTAATGTGATTCTGGGCATGAACTGGTTATCCCCTCATCGAGCAATTTTTGATTGCTATGCCAAGATTGTTACCATAGTCGTGCCTGGCATATCCCTAGTTGTATGGCAGGGTTCTATTAGCCATGCATCGTTTGGGATCATTTCTTGTCTTCGAGCTAGGAAGCTGATTTTGCGCGAGTGTTTGGATTATCTAGCATATGTGAAAGATTCTAGCACCGACACTTCTTATCCCGAGTCGGTTCCTGTGGCTAGAGATTTCCTAGATGTGTTTCTGACCAACTTGCCAAGCCTTCCACCTAAGCGTGATATTGACTTTGCTATTGAGTTAGAGCCGGGCCCTTGTCCTATTTCTATTACTCCATATCGTATAGCTCTAGTTGAGTTGAGGGAGCTTAAGGATCAACTCCAGGACTTGTTAGCTAAGGGTTTCATTAGGTTGAGTGTGTCACCTTGGGGTGCTCTGGTTTTGTTTGTGAAAAAGAAAGATGGGTCGATGTGGATGTGGATTGATTATAGGCAGCTGAATAAGGTGACGTTGAAGAATAGGTATCTGATGCCCTATATAGATGACTTGTTTGATTAGCTTTAAGGTTCAGTCGTGTTTTCTAAGATAGATTTATGGTCGGGCTACCACCAATTGAGGATTACGGTAGAGGACATCCCTAAGACAGTATTAACGACATATTATGACAACTTTCCTAGTGATGTCTTTTGGGTTGACTAGTGCCTCCGGAGCTTTCATAGACTTGATGCACAAGGGGCTCAGACTGTACTTGGATTCATTTGTGATAGTCTTCATCGATGACATACTTATATACTCACGGAGTAGAGATGATCATGAGCATTACTTGGCGATTATACTCCAGACTTTGAGAGATCATCGGCTTTATGCCAAGTTCTCAAAGTGCGAGTTTTGTCTTGAGTCTGTAGCATTCCTAGGACACATAGTGTCTAAGGATGGGGTTAGAGTGGACCTAAGGAAGATTTCAGCGGTTCGTGATTGACCGAGACCTAGTATTCCTACCAAGGTTCGCAGCTTTGTTGGGTTGGAAGGATATTACAGGCGGTTCATTGAGGGGTTTTCATCCATAGCAACACATTTGACTAGGCTGACTAGGAAGGATGTGCGATTTAGTAGTCAGATCAGTGCGAGGATGGTTTTCAGAGGCTTAAGACCTCGTTGACTTTGGCTCCGGTGTTGACATTGCCAGTAGAGGGTCAGGGCTTCTCAGGGTATTATGATACTTCAGCGATTGGTCTTGCTTATGTATTGATGCAGCAGGGTTGTGTAATTGCTTATGCATTGAGGCAGCTGAAGGTTCGCGAGTGCAACTACCCCACTTATGACTTGGAGTTGGCGGCAGTAGTCTTCGCGCTCAAGATTTGGAGGCAATAATTATATAAGGTTCACTGTGATATCTTCACCGATCACCATAGTTTTCAGTACATCACGAGTCAGCGCGAGCTAAACTCTAGGCAACGGAGATAGATTGAGTTACTAAAGGACTATGACTTCTCTATTCTGTACCATCTGGGCAAGGCAAACGTGGTAGCAGATGCCTTGAGTCGGAAGGCAGTGAGTATGGGCAGCTTAGCTTCTCTTTCAGTTTTGGAGCGGCAGTTGTCCTTGGACATCCAGTCCTTGGCCAACCATTTGGTTAGACTTGACTTGTCAGATCCTACCAGATTTCTTGTCAGTATTGAGGTCATTCTACTTTGGTTTATCATATTCGGCAGCGACAGTTTGAGGATCAGTGGTTATGTGATATTCATGATCAGGTTGTTTGGGGTGAGGCCAGCAGGGTTACCTTAGATGCTGATGGGAATTTGAGATTCGATAGTCTCCTTTGTGTTCCAAGAGTTGGGGATTTAATTCAGTTGATTCTCTATGAGGCACATTATTCTAGATATTTCATCCATCTTGTTGCAGCTAAGATGTATAGAGATTTAAGGCAGCTTTACTGGTGGAGATTTTCGATCATAGAATTACTCAGATTGAGACTAATAATTCTGGTGTTGCTAAAAATGAATATACTTCTTCAAAAAATAAAGAAAAAGATATTTCTGAATCGGACCCTAAAAATGATATGTTTTTAGGACTTATGCAAGTTATTACTGCTCATAAATGGTATGTTAAATGTACTATTTTGATTGATAATGATTTTTCCATCACTAACATTGCCATGATTGATAGCGGTGCTGATGTTAGCTGCATTCAGGAAGGCTTAGTGCCTACAAAATATTTTCAGAAAACCACTCATATGGTTAAATCCGCATCAGGACATGCTTTAGATATAAAGTACAAACTGCCTAATGCTAATATTTGCCAGAATAAGGTTTGCATTCCTCATTTCTTATTTCTGGTAAAAATTCAGTTATACCCTCCAATTATACTTGGAACCCCATTTATAAATGCTATCTATCCTTTTACATTGTCACGAACCGATATCTCGGTCATGATGGCACCTACAACCCCCCAGTAGGCGAACCAATTCTCGTAGCCCAGGACAGTTAGTAATGGTCTACTATCTAACAAATAAGCAAAAGAATAGTTTAATAATCAAAAGTAAGGGAACAAGATGAAGAGAATAGATAACAAGAATATATATATACATATGTGGAAACTAAACCAAACCCCAAAACCTGGTATCATAGTATAGAGCCAGAACTACATACATGGAGTGCAACGATCCAAAACAATATATACAGATGTTTATGAATGGTAATAGAGTACATAAAGCAAAACATAAACTAAAGCTAAGCTCCGATCGCCAAGAGCTCACCCTCAGTCTGAAGTAGTCCCCAACAGATCTCCAAGCACGAATCACAGTAATCTAACGGCGATGGCCCACTCTAGGATCTGCACCAAAAGATGCAAGGGGTAGGGTGAGCACCAAATGCGAAGCATAAGGTACCCAGTAGGTATCATAGACCGACTGGGCACATATAAGATAAAAGCGTAGTAACAGACAGAATAGAAGCAAGTAGTCACAGAAATCAACGAAAGGTACACAGGAACTAGCCCAGAGGGAAATCAACAGAACCACATGTGAAGCCAGCAAGCCGAATATATACACCATAGGCACAGGTGAAATTAAGAAATAACGCACCTGAGGTCCTTGCAGTAACAGTGTATACATAATAAGTTTACGAAATGGACTGTATACCGGTAACCTCAAGTGTAAGAGGAAGAGGGAAAGAGTAATGATACGCATGCTCAGAGACAGGAATCAAACTCAACTAATCATATCAATCTCAAATCCAGAAACTAACAGCCTAGCAGTAACCAATTTCATACTTAACTGTAACAGGGAACAATTCTGTAAGTAAATAGCAAGAGTCTACCTACAGTCCCCCGGCCGCCCATACAACCGAGGAACACAAACAAGTGAATACAAACCCTCCGGCATCCCATACTACCGGAGCGTACAATCAACAAACAACAAACAAGGGTGCAGCCTCAAACAATGAATGATATGATGCATGAAGATCTCAAGTGAAATGGTATCTCTGTATGTACCTCCTCCGGTGCCGATCCGGCCCAGCAGGTAGGTTCCATGGAAGGACACTGCCCGTATACCTTTACTCCACCGTATACCCTTCCTCCGTCACACATAGCCCGAAGCCCCAGGCCCGGGTGGCAAGGTCCTTGGAGGTCCCTGACCCCATACTAAAACTCAGTATCAAAACATGTCATCCAGAAGCAAGTCCGGGTTCAAGATAGAGACCCAGTCTCGAATATGCATGCACAGACCCTGTCCAGGACTAAAGTAGTGGGACAATATCTCAAAAACCCCTCCAAGGGTGCCCGGGCATAACCAGGTCTAAATAGTAGAAAGTCATCTCAGGTGCTCGGTCCGACCGAGGCTAAAATCATCTCAAGTAGCAAGAAAACTCAACTAGCACCCCAGCCCTGCCGAGTCTAGCGTTAATCGTAAAACTGGTGATATAAATCATAATTTTACCTTCTTTTACCCAAGAATATTCACAAGTTAAATCAAACCATTTCCAAATCATTTCCATTAAAAACGGGCCCCCGGGGCCATGCAAGGTTAGAAAATAGTGCCAGTAGGCCCGAAGCCAAAACCATAGTAAAACATGGATAAAACCTCTTTATATGCATGGAAATGGTATGATCACACACAATAGCTGCCCAGCAACTCACAATCAACCTATCGACCCTGCACAGGCCCACAGCTACTCAGTAAGCATAACCAGCCTAGAAGGATAATTCTATGCCCGGGACTCGCGGACATTCCCAAAATCCCACCTTCTATGTTCCAGAGTCAACAAGGCCTCACAGGACCACAAGGGTAAATAAAATATATCGGCAAGTACTACAAGCAACGGAGGAACAAAAGTAGGCGGACATGAATAAAGCGGTCAGGTCTGTGGTATCAACCTAATAATCCAACCCAAGGATGCCAGCTAGTACAATTTTATCCGATATATGCTAAGTCTAGGGAGTTTAAATCATAACCTACCTGTAATCCGATGACAATCTGCTGGAACGACGATGTCCAAGCCCGAAATACTCTGAGAAACTCCAAAATAAAATCAAACTTGAATTCGGGATTGAATAACTTGACGTAGATAATTAACTTTTTGATCCGTGATAGAATAACTCGTCAAAGTATATTTCTCATAAAATCTCTCGTCAACGTGCTATGAGTAGCCACATATACGTATGTATGCAGCAAAGGAATTGTTCATATTTGTAGGTACTAATTAACTGAAAGCTTAAGAATGTTTTGAAGTGAATTTTAGTAAGAACTTGCCCAAGTTAAATACAAATGCTAAAGTTCTATATATGAGCTCCATAATGTAAAGCTTCATGTGGGAAAGTTATGAATTGAGTGATAATTAAGGATATGTACTACTTACAATTTGTCCATATAAGTTATCCATTTGATAACCAAATGATGCCACCTATGAGTAATAATCTTGTTGTTGTCCACTCCCTCCATTTCCATGTGGGAGTGGAGTGGAACCACAAATTCATTTTTATCCCATTATGTATATATTCGGGTATTGCATAGGTTCATGGTAAAATAAATATAACTTTTGAATATATCATAATTAATAGAAACTTATTTCAAATAAAACCTACTATATTATAATAATATTTTTTAACATGACTAAATTTACTATCTCCGCTAAAATATTACAATGTATAAAAACCTTATAAAATAACTCCATACGCAATTATATTGTAACCAAAGTATTTTTCATAGACCTTTAAAATATTTTAGGAAGGCAATTAAAATATAACTTTTTACCACATTCAACTTTTAAATAAATATTTTAAAATATGAGCGATGTTAATAAAATTCTCAATTTTAGGATGAGGGTTAAGGTCATACAAACACAAATCACTATCGCACGATTTCGATAATCAGCTCTTACGGCACAAGGAAGGTGTAAACGCGAGAATTACCAGAAGGGTCATTACATCATCCACTACTAAAAAGGACTTTCGTCCTCGAAGGTCAAGGACAAGGAAGTACCTGAAGGCTCAAACAGTTGCGGATACTGAGCCCGCATATCTCTATCGGTCTCCCAGGTAGCCTCCTCGACTGGGCGGTGCCTCCACTGAACCTTAACAATCGGGATCTCTCGAGACCTCAATCTCCTGACATCTCTGGCCAAAATAGTTGTCGGCTCCTCAACAAAGGCTAAACCCTCACCCAACTAAACTGAATCCCACTGTAACACATGAGACTCATCTGGGACATACCGACGCAACATCGAAACATGAAATACAGGATGTATAGGTGAAAACATCAAAGGCAAGGCTAGCTGATAGGAAATGCTACCAACCCTCTGAAGAATCTCAAACGGCCCAATGTACCTGGGGCTAAGCTTGCCCCGCCTACCAAATCTCATCACGCCCTTCATGGGCGATACACGGAGAAACACCAAGTCACCGACACTAAACTCTAAGGCACGAAACCTACGATCAGCATAACTCTTCTGCCTGCTCTGAGCTGCCCGAAGTCTGTCCTGAATCGCTCGGACCCGATCTAAGGAATCTCGAAGCAAATTTGTACTTTGTGGCCTAGAATCAAAACCATTAAACCAACCTATCGGTGATCTGCAACGCCTTCCATACAAAGCCTCAAAAGGTGCCATGCCAATACTCGAATGGAAACTGTTATTATAAGCAAACTCTGCCAAGGGAACAAACTGATCCCAGGAACCTCCAAAGTCAAGAACACAGGCCCGAAGCATGTCCTCCAGGACCTGAATGGTCCTCTCGGACTGGCCATCTATCTGAGGGTGGAATGCGGTACTAAGATGAACCTCTGTACCCAAATCTCGCTGAATAGCCCTCCAGAACTGAGATGTGAATTGAGTGTCGCGGTCTGAAATGATAGAAGTTGGGACCCCGTGCAACCGAACAATCTCACGAAGGTAGATCTGAGCTAACCTCTCTGCACCATAAGAAGTCTGAACCGGGAAGAAATGTGCTGACTTAGTCAGCCTATCAACAATCACCCATATGGAATCAAACCCATGAGAAGTACGAGGAAAACCAACAACGAAGTCCATAGTAATCCCTTCCCACTTCCATTCAGGAATGGGAAGTCGTTGCATCAAACCACCAAGTCTCATGTGCTCGAACTTAACCTGCTGACAGTTCAAGTACCGAGATACAAACTCTGCTATATCCCGCTTCATACCACTCCACCAGTAAAGTTGTCTCAAGTCTCTATACATCTTTGTTGTGCCAGGGTGAATGGAGTATCTAGTACAATGTGCCTCATGAAGTATCAACTGAATCAAATCACTAATCCTCGGAACACAAAGGCGACTATCAAACCTAAGAATCCCATCTAAATCTAGAGTAGCCCGACTAGTCTCACCCTGAACAACCCGATCACGAAGGTCACACACGAAGGTCACACAACTGCTGATCCTCAAACTGGCGGCTCTGAATCTGATCAATCAAAGTAGAACGAACCTCAACACTGGCGAGAACTCTGCTAGGATCCGACAAGTCAAGCCTAACCAAATGGTTAGCCAAGGACTGGATGTCCAAGGCCAACGATCTCTCTGAAACTGAGAGAGAAGTTAGGCTACCCATACTCACTGCCTTCCGACTCAAGGCATCCGCTACCACGTTTGCCTTGCTCGGATGATACAAAATAGTGAAGTCATAGTCCTTCAGTAACTCGACCCATCTCCTTTATCTCGAGTTCAACTCTCGCTGACTCGTGATATACTGAAGACTATGGTGATCAGTGAAGATCTCACAGTGAACTCCATATAGGTAATACCTCCAAATCTTGAGCGCGAAAACTACCGCCGCCAACTCTAAGTCATGAGTGGGGTAGTTGCGCTCGTGAACCTTCAGCTGCCTCGATGCATATGCTATTACTCGACCCTGCTGCATCAACACACAACCAAGACCAACCCCAGAAGCATCACAGTACACGGAGAAGCTCTGACCCTCAACCGGCAAAGTCAAAACTGGAGTTGAAGTCAATAAGTCCTTAAACCTCTGGAAGCTATCCTCGCACTGGTCCGACCACTGAAATGGGACATCCTTCCTAGTCAACATAGTCAAGGGTGCTGCTATGGAAGAAAATCCCTGAACGAACCATCTGTAGTAACCTTCTAACCCAATAAAGTTGCGGACCTCAGTAGCAGTAGTAGGTCGAGGCCAATCACAAACCGCAGAAATATTTCCCGGGTCAACCCTAATCCCATCCTTAGACACCACGTGCCCCAGGAATGCAACTGACTCAAGCCAAAACTCGCACTTTGAGAACTTGGCATAAAGCCGATGATCTCTCAAAGTCTGGAGTATAACCCTCAAGTGTTGCTCATGCTCATCTCTACTACGCGAGTATACCAAGATGTCGTCTATAAAAACTATCACAAATGAGTACAAATACGGGCCAAGAACCCTGTGCATCAAGTTCATAAAGGCTGCGGGGGCATTAGTCAACCCAAAAGACATCACCAGGAACTCATAATGGCCATAACGTGTCCTGAATGCTGTCTTAGGGATGTCCTCCGCCATAATCCTCAACTGATGGTAGCCGGACCTCAAATCAATCTTCGAAAACACGACTGAACCCTGAAGCTGGTCAAACAAATCATCAATCCTCGGCAACGGATACCTATTCTTCACTGTCACCCTATTCAGCTGCCGATAATCAATACACATGCGCATCGACCCATCCTTCTTCTTCACGAAGAGAACAAGAGCACCCCAAGGTGACACACTCGGTCTAATAAACCCCTTAGCTAACAAATCCTAGAGCTGCTCCTTAAGCTCCCTCAACTCAGCAGGAGCCATACGGTAAGGAGGGATAGAAATGGGCCTAGTACCCGACTCTAGCTCAATAGCGAAATCAATATCTCTCTCAGGTGGAAGGCCTGGCAAGTCGGTAGGAAATACATCGAGGAAGTCTCTAACCACAAGAACAGACTCAGGAGAAGTGGGGTCAGCACTAACATCTCGGACATATGCTAGATAAGCTAAACACCCACGGGCAATCAACTTCCTAGCTCGAAGACAAGAGATGATCCCAGATGGTGCATGGCTAACAGAACCCTGCCACACAACCGGGGATACACCGGGCACAGCTATGGTAATGGTCTTGGCATAACAATCCAAAACAACACGGTGAGGGGATAACCAGTCCATGCCCAGTATCACATCAAAATCTAGCATATCAAGAATCATCAAATCACCCCAAGTCTCTGAATCACCAATAGATAGCATACAAGATCTCACAATCCGATCCACTACTAAAGAATCTCCTACTGGGGTCAAAACAGAAACAGGAACAGATAATGGCTCACTAGCCAACCCCAAACAAGGCACAAAGTAGGCAGATAGATATGAGCAGGTGGATCCAGGATCAAATAAAGCCAGAGCAGACTGATGGCACACAGAAATTGTACCTATAATCACAGCATCTGAGGCCTCTGCCTCTGGTCTCGTAGGGACCGCGTAAAACTGATGACGACCTCCACCTGCCCGACTTCCATCCCTACCACCTGCTCTGCCGCGCGGAGCACCACCTCTACCCTAACGACCACCCCCTCTAGCCAGAGGCTGAACTGCTCGTAAAGGCTCGGCCAACTAAATTGTACCCTGCTGAGGGCAATCTCTAACAAAATGACCAATCACACCACAAGTAAAACAAGCCCCTGGCGGCCTACTCGATCAAGATGAACCAGCAGATCCCGTATAACCACCACGGCCTGATTCCCCAGAAACTGTACCCCTCGAAGACTGGCCGCTATATCCCTGATGGCTGCTCTGACCCTCCTCGAACTGGGTACTATCGAAAGTCCAAAGGGAAGCCTGAACAGGTCGGCTGGACTGACTCTGGTGCTGCTCTGGCTGATAAGCCCGGCCCCACTGGACAGAACCTCTACCACTATATCTGGAACCACTGTAGCCACCCTGATATCGAGGCCTCTTATCTCTGGACCCCTGATCATGTCATTGTAAGTCCTCCACAGTGCGGGCATAGTCTACGATAGCTTGAAATGACCGACCACCGGCAATTAATATCTCAGCTGGCTGCTGATCTCTGGCCTCAAACCCCATACAAATCTGCGAATCCTATCTGCCTCGGTAGGAATGATCATAGCTCCAAACGGTGCTAGCTGATAAAAATGGGTCTCATACACTGAGACAGTCGTAGACTCCTGCATAAGGTGAGTAAACTGCTCCCTCCGACATTCACGATCACTCTGAGGTAGGAACTTGGCCATAAAGGCCTCATAAAACTCAGACCAGGTCAAAGGAGGTGACGATGGTGGTCTACAAGCAACATGGGCCCTCCACCATAACTTCGCTGGGCCCTCCAGCTGATAGGTAGTATAACCAACCCCGTGAGTCTCCAACAAACCCAAATGATGCAACATCTCCTGATAGGTAGTAATAAAGTCATGTGGATCCTGTCCAGAAGTACCAGAAAACCTCGGAGGTGCTAAACTCAAAAACCTACCCAACGCCTTCTGCTCTGACTCTGTCATGGCTGGGCGAGGAGCAAGAGCCTGTGCAACTGATGGAACCGGAATGACCTCCGCACGGGGAGCCATAGTAGCAGGCTGCACTCCTGAACTCTGGGCACCCAGGGCTGCCCCCTGAGCGGAAGTCTGTGCTACCTCAGAAGGCCGCTCTCCAATCATACCCAAAAGCTGTAATAGTAATCTCTGAATATCTGGAGGCTGAGCTGCGGCTGGAGCTGGCATAGAAGTGGGCGCTGGAGCTGGCACTGAAGCTTGTGGTACCTGGGCTTCCCCCTGATCCACAGGCTGCTCGGGCTCTATCTTAACTCTAGCAGCTCTAACAGGTGCCGCTGCTCGAGGGCGTCCTCGACCCTTAGCTGGAGTGGGAGGCTCATCTCCGCCTGATGTCGATGATCTCGTATGAACCATCAGCGGAAGAATGAAATAGAACAAATGAGATTTCCAGAAACTTCAAGGGTTCTAAGCATGACACAGAAGCAATGAAAGAGTCAAATTTCCTAAAATGTCACTGTAGCCTCCCAAAGATTGAGTACGGACGTCTCCGCCCTGATCCGCAGGACACTACTATACATTGGCTCTTATACTGATGACACTGGTGAACCTAGAGCTCTGATACCAAGCTGTCAAAACCCGATTTCTCGGTCATGATGGCACCTACAACCCCCCAGTAGGCGAACCAATTCCCGTAGCCCAGGACAGTTAGTAATGGTCTACTATCTAACAAATAAGCAAAAGAATAGTTTAATAAGCAAAGGTAAGGGAACAAGATGAAGGGAATAGATAACAGGAATATATATATACATATGCGGAAACTAAACCAAACCCCAAGACCTGGTATCATAGTGTAGAGCCAGAACTACATACATGGAGTGCAACGATCCAAAACAATATATACAGATGTCTCTGAATGGTAATAGAGTACATAAAGAAAAAGATAAACTAAAGCTAAGCTCCGATCGCCAAGAGCTCACCCTCAGTCTGAAGTAGTCCCCAACAGATCTCCAAGCATGAATTACAGTGATCTAACGGCGATGGCCCACACTAGGATCTGCACCAAAAGATGCAAGGGGTAGGGTGAGCACCAAATGCGAAGCATAAGGTACCCAGTAGGTATCATAGGCCGACTGGGCACATATAAGATAAAAGCGTCGTAACAGACAGAATAGAAGCAAGTAGTCACAGAAATCAATGAAAGGTACACAGGAACTAGCCCAGAGGGAAATCAATAGAACCACATGTGAGGCCAGCAAGCCGAATATATGACCATAGGCACAGGTGAAAGTAAGAAATAACGCACCTGGGGTCCTTGCAATAACAGTGTATACATAATAAGTTTACGAAATGGATGGTATACCGGTAACCTCAAGTGTAAGAGGAAGAGGGAAAGAGTAATTATAGGCATGCTCAGGGACAGGAATCAAACTCAACTAATCATATCAATCTCAAATCCAGAAACTAACAGCCTAGCAGTAACAAATATCATACTTAACCGTAACAGGGAACAATTCTGTAAGTAAATAGCAAGAGTCTACCTACAGTCCCCCGGCCGCCCATACAACCGAGGAACACAAACAAGTGAATACAAACCCTCCGGCATCCCATACTATCGGAGCGTACAATCAACAAACAACAAACAAGGGTGGAGCCTCAAACAATGAATGATATGATGCATGAAGATCTCAAGTGAAATGGTATCTCTGTATGTACCTTCTCCGGTGCCGATCCGGCCCAGCAGGTAGGTTCCATGGAAGGACATTGCCTGTATACCTCTACTCCACCGTATACACTTCCTCCGGCACACGCAACCCGAAGCCCCAGGCCTGGATGGCAAGGTCCATGGAGGTCCCTGACCCCATACTAAATCTCAGTATCAAAACATGTCATCCGAAAGCAAGTCCGGGTTCAAGATAGAGACCCAGTCTCGAATATGCATGCCCAGACCCTGTCTAGGACTAAAGTAGTGGGATAATATCTCAAAAACCCCTCCAAGGGTGCCCGAGCATAACCGGGTCTAAACAGTAGAAAGTCATCTCAGGTGCTCGGTCCGACCGAGGCTAAAATCATCTCAAGTAGCAAAAAAACTCAACTAGCACCCCTGCCCTGCCGAGTCTAGCGTTAATCGTAAAACTGGTGATATAAATCATAATTTTACCTTCTTTTACCCAAGAATATTCACAAGGTAAATCAAACCATTTTCAAATCATTTCCATCAAAAACGGTCCCTCGGGGCCATGCAAGGTTTAGAAAATAGTGTCAGTAGGCCCGAAGCTAAAATCATAGTAAAACATGGATAAAACCTCTTTATATGCATGGAAATGGTATGATCAAACATAATAGCTGCCCAGCAGCTCACAATCAACCTATCAACCTTGAACAGGCCCATAGCTACTCAGCAAGCATAACCAACCTAGAAGGATAATTCTATGCCCGGGACTCGCAGACATTCCCAATATCCCACCTTCTATGTTCCAGAGTCAACAAGGCCTCACAGGACCACAAGGGTAAATAAAATATATCGGCATGTACTACAAGCAACGGAGGAACAAAAGTAGGCGTACATGAATAAAACGGTCAGGGTCTGTGGTATCAACCTAATAATCCAACCCAAGGATGCCAGCTAGTACAATTTTATCCGATATATGCTATGTCTAGGGAGTTTAAACCATAACCTACCTGTAATCCGATGACAATCTTCTGGTACGACGATGTCCAAGCCCGAAATACTCTGAGAAACTCCAAAATAAAATCAAACTCGAATTCGGGATTGAATAACTTGACGTAGATAATCAACTTTTTGATCCGTGATAGAATAACTCGTCAAAGTATATTTCTCATAAAATCTCTCGTCAACGTGCTATGAGTAGCCACATATACGTATGTATGCAGCAAAGGAATTGTTCATATTTGTAGGTACTAATTAACTGAAAGCTTAAGAATTTTTTGAAGGGAATTTTAGTAAGAACTTGCCCAAGTTAAATACAAATGCTAAAGTTCTATATATGAGCTCCATAATGGAAAGCTGCATGTGGGAAAGTTATGAATTGAGTGATAATTGAGGATATGTACTACTTACAATTTGTTCATATAAGTTATCCATTTGATAACCAAATGATGCCACCTATGAGTAATAAGCTTGTTGTTGTCCACTCCCTCCACTTCCACGTGGGAGTGGAGTGGAACCACAAATTCATTTTTATCCCATTATGTATATATTCGGGTATTGCATAGGTTCATGGTAAAATAAATATAACTTTTGAATATATCATAATTAATAGAAACTCATTTCAAATAAAACCTACTATATTATAATAATAATTTTCAACATGACTAAATTTACTATCTCCGCTAAAATATTACAATATATAAAAACCTTATAAAATAACTACATACGCAATTATATTGTAACCAAAGTATTTTTCATAGACCTTTAAAATATTTTAGGAAGGCAATTAAAATATAACTTTTTACCACATTCAACTTTTAAATAAATATTTTAAAATATGCGCGATGTTAATAAAATTCTCAATTTTAGGCTCGCAAACCTTTTCTACGGGATGAGGGTTAAGGTCATACAAACACAAATCACTATCGCACGATTTCGATAATCAGCTCTTACGGCACAAGGAAGGCGTAAACGCGAGAATTACCAGAAGGGTCATTACATACATACATAGATTCAAAAAGATTTTGTGCTACTTATAAAGATAATAAGATAAGTTATACTTTTGTTACAAATCCAGTAAATAGAGATATTAATGCCCTTATTAATATGAAACAACAGCATGTTGATTATTTACAATTAGAAATGTTTAGTCTGAATATATTTGACTCTATGAATTCTGCTAAAGTAAGGGAAAAAATTAAATTAATTTCCGAGCAGATGGTCGTTGATATTACTGCTGATCATCCTAGTGCTGTTTGGAATCAAAAGAAGCACATTGTTACCCTTTCTTATGAGGATAATTTTTCAGAAGATAATATTCCCACTAAATCCCGTTCTTGCCAGATGATTGTCGAGTTAGTGGAATTCGGGAAAAAAAAGGCGTCCTTTCCCGGTTAGAACCACCAGACACATGGGCTCAATAAGAAGTATGTATTAGATCCTTGACAGACCCTTTGCTCAGGTAAAAGTTTTACCATCCAGTCTGAGAAGCTATATGAAAATTCTTGTATATTTCAATTCTTATGCACTGTGGACTACCGCTAGCTTGAGGATGCTGAGTTGCTAGATCTGTCAGCTGGCGGTAATCCGCCATGCCCAGCCGACAGATCTAGAAACTCAGCATCCTTAAGCTAGCGGTAGTCCACACTGCATAAGAACTGAAATATACAAGAATTTTCATATAGCTTCTCATACTGCATGGTAAAACTTTTACCTGAGCAAAGGTTCTGTCAATGATCTAATACATATTTCTTATTGAGCCCATGTGTCTGGTGTCTAACCGGTAAAGGACACCCTTTTTCTTTCCTTAATAACGGGCTTAGGTCCACGGCTGATCAGACGTAGCCACTAAGGCAAAGCCAATAAGGGTAGTGCTAGATCCGACTGTACCTCGATCTCAGAACCAAGTCGAGAAACCATAACAAAATTCCTTTATATTTTAATAAAGCTTAGATCGTGCATGGTCTATATAGGAGAGAAGTTAGTTATTCAACATAGATATGATATCTTTAGCCGGACATCGTCCTGGCTAGGAGAATTAGAACAAGGACCAAAACTAAATAATAAAAGTACCTTGAGGGACAACCAGAAGTCAAGTGATGCTTGCAAAACTGATCCAAATTTTTTTTATTCAACGTCGAAACAGTGGCAAACGCTTTCTTGAAATACTTTACAAAGAGAGCTCCTAAATTTTTTCTAATCTTTACAATTTTTTCTAATAAAATCCAACTTTATATCAAGGCTCCTGGAAAAGAAGTCATGGAGCAACCTTCGGTAAAACATATGGCTAGGAAGATTTCCTACCAAGAAGGGGACAAAGAAAAAATGATTAATGATTATCTCGAAGAAGTAAAAAGAAATCTTCTTCAAAATATATCACAAATTGATAAATCAGATACTTCGATGAGAAGTGCGATAAGCAATGAGGAGGCGGTTGAAGAAGCTCAGCCAGCAGAAACAAACAAGATATTATCGTCATATGAGGTCGAAGACGCAGAAGAATTTCGGCAACGGGTGAAAGCCATAGATGAAAAATATGGAAAATGATGAAAGACAAGACACCTAAACAGTAGATACACTATTTCAACAGGAGATATATTGTTACTCTACAATAGACACATTGTACAGGGACCCACATGGGACCCAATTTTTACTATATAAAGACTCTTTCTGTCTTATTTTGAAATTTTATTTTAAATATTAGTTTTTGCTATACAAATCTGAGGATAATATTCTCACTAAGGCAAGACCTTACCAAATAAATTCAGAATATTTAGATTTATGTAAAAAAAAGATTGATACTCTTCTTCAAAAGGGATTGATAAGGCCCTCAAAATCTCCATGGTCTTGCACTACTTTCTATGTTAATAAGCAAGCAGTGCAAGAAAGAGTGGTACCCAGGCTTGTCATAAATTATAAACCCATAAATAAAGTTTTAAAATGGATTAGATATCTTATTCCCAATAAAAAAGATTTATTAGATAGACTTCATGAAGATATAATATTTTCAAAATTTGATTTAAAATCAGGTTATTGGCAAATTCAAATTTCTGAAAAAGATAAATATAAAACAACCTTTAACGTCCCAATGGGACAATATGAGTGGAATGTTATGCCTTTTGGGTTAAAAAATGCTCCTTCTGAATTTCAAAAAATTATGAATGATATTTTTAACCCGTTTAGCAATTTTATCATCGTATATATAGATAATATTTTAGTATGCTCAAAAACCTTAGAAATGCATTTTAAGCATCTTGACCTATTTAAAAAAATTATTATTCAGAATGGTTTGGTTATATCTAGACCAAAAATGCATATTTTCCAAACCAATTTTGGATTCTTAGGTCCCTAGGGAGGTCCTTTGGAGGTGCTTGGAGGCTCGAGGTGTACCCGTGGCGTACACCAGATCAATTAAGGACATGTATGAGGGGGCCAAGACTCGCGTTAGAACTGTGGGAGGAGATTCGGAGCACTTTCCCGTGTTAATGGGGTTGCACCAGGGATCGACCCTTAGCCCATTTCTATTTGCCTTGGTAATGGATGTATTGACGCGGCAAATACAAGGTGAGGTGCCATGGTGCATGTTATTTGCGGATGATGTAGTTTTGGTGGACTAGACTCGCGGAGGAGTTAATGCTAAGTTGGAGGTTTGGAGACAGACCCTTGAGTCGAAGGGGTTTAGGTTGAGCAGGTACAAGACTGAATATATGGAGTGCAGGTTCAGTGAGGCGACTCAGGATGATGACGTAGAAGTGAAGCTGGATACACAGGTCATCCAAAAGAAAGGGAGTTTCAAGTATCTTGGGTTTATTATCCAAGGAAATGGAGAGATTGATGAGGATGTCACCCACCGTATTGGTGTTGGGTGGATGAAATGGAGGCTCGCATCTGGAGTCTTGTACGATAAGAAGGTGCCTACTAAACTTAAAGGAAAATTCTACAGAGTGGTGGTCCGACCAGCTTTGTTGTATGGAGTTGAGTGTTGGCCAGTAAAGAACTCCCATATTCAAAAGATGAAGGTGGCGGAGATGAGGATGTTGCAATGGATGTGCGGGTTTACTAGGAGAGATAGGATTAGGAATGAGGATATCCGAGATAAGGTGGGTGTGGCGTCGGTGGAAGATAAGATGCGGGAAGCGAGGTTGAGATGGTTCGGCCATGTGAGGAGGAGAGGCACGGATGCTCCAGTGCGGAGGTGTGAGAGGTTGGCTATGGATGGTTATAGGAGAGGACGAGGTAGACCGAAAAAGTATTGGGGAGAGGTGATTCGACAGGACATGGCGCAGTTGCAGCTTACCGAGGACATGACCCTAGATAGGAAGGTGTGGAGGACGCGGATTAGGGTAGAAGAGTAGTAGGTAGAAGTGTGTGTAGGCTAGTAGGTAGGAGTGTTTTTCCTTATTGTCCCGACTAGTAATCAGAGTGGTACGCTTATAGTTTCTTGTTCTTAGATTCCTCGTGGTAGTATTTTGTGGCAGTGCTCTGTTTCTGTCTGTTGTTTGTTACTACATATTACTTCCTATCGTCTCTTGTAGTTTTATCTTGTTTTTTACCCTGTACCATTGTTACGTCCTTTTTAGCCTATTTTTAAACTGTTTTGTCTTGAGACGGGGGTCTATCGGAAACAGCCTCTCTACCTCACCTCTGAGGTAGTGGTATGGTCTGCGTACACTCTACCCTCCCCAGACCCCACGCTGTGGGAATACACTGGGTATGTTGTTGTTGTTGTTGTTGTTGTAGGTCATAATATTGAAAAAGGAAAAATTATTCCAATTCAGAGAAGTATTGAGTTTGCGTCTAAATTTCCTGACGTTATTACTGATAAAACTCAGCTTCAATGTTTTTTGGGAAGTTTAAATTACATTTCTTCTTTTATAAAGGATCTAGCTAAAGACACAGCTATATTATATGATAGACTAAGAAAAAGTCCTAAAGCTTGGACTGGTAATCATACAAAAGCAGTCAAGCACATTAAGGCAAGAGTTAATAACCTACCATGTCTCACTATGGCTAATCCGAATTGGCAAAAGATAGTAGAGACAGATGCCTCTGATATTGGCTATGGGGGAATTTTAAAACAAATCTCTCCTGCTGAAAAACAAGAATACCTCATACAATTCTATTCTGGGAAATGGAATAATAGTTAGAAAAATTATGCTATTGTAGCTAAAGAAATTTTAGCCATAGTCAAAAGTGTTTTAAAATTCCAGGGGGACTTATATAACCAAAAGTTCATCATAAAAACTGATTGTCAAGTAGCTAAATTCATCTTTGATAAAGATGTAAAATATGATGTTTCTAAACAAATGTTTGCAAGATGGCAAGCTTTATTAGCACCATTCGATTTTGAAATACATTATAAAAAGGGAACAGATAATAGCCTTCCCGATTTTCTTACTAGGGAATATTTGAGTTTATAATTCTTTATTTTACAGGATAATGCAGCCATCTAGAAGTTCTTCCTCTAATAGAGGAAGAGGAAAAGGAAGAGCACCCATGAGCAGAAATAATATTTTGGCTTAGATAGGAAACCAGAGACTAATAGCCTTAAACATTGCAGGAACTTCCACAGGTATCTCGGGAATTAATACCGAACACCCAATGTATAAAGAATTCATGAATTTTATACAATCAAGGCAACCTCAGAACAATGCACCACCGTTATATTCTGCAGTCGTCAATGACGAAGTAGGTGAAAATATTGAGGTATATGATAAAAATGAGAAAGATGAAGTAATACTTCTTCTTGAGCCAAGGGATTTACAATGGAGAGAGGATCCTTGGCAAATTATGTCAAGATATTTTGATACGGCATCATATACTTTCCCAACATACAAATACAGAATGCATTATGAGATTATACTCTCATCGATCGGGTCTGCTGAATTCCAGCATTTTTACCCTCTTCTATCACCCACTCTTTAGGAAAATTAATTTCATCCCATTTAATAGGCCTTCTAGTCTAAAGATGAGAGTATAATCTCATAATGCATTCTGTATTTTTATGTTGGGACAGCATATGATGTCGTATCAAAATATCTTGACATGATTTGCCAAGAATCCTCTCTCCATTGTAAATCCCTTGGCTCAAGAAGAAGTATTACTTCATCTTTCTTATTTTTATCATATACCTCAATATTTTCACCTACTTCCTCATTGACGACTGCAGAATATAACGGTGGTGCATTGTTCTGAGGTTGCCTTGATTGTATAAAATTCATGAATTCTTTATACATTGGGTGTTCGGTATTAATTCTCGAGATACCTGTGGAAGTTCCTGCAATGTTTGAGGCTATTAGTCTCTGGTTTCCTATCTAAGCCAAAATATTATTTCTGCTCATGGGTGCTCTTCCTCTATTAGAGGAAGAACTTCTAGATGGCTGCATTATCCTGTAAAATAAAGAATTATAAACTCAAATATTCCCTAGTAAGAAAATCGGGAAGGTTATTATCTGCTCCCTTTTTATAATGTATTTCAAAATCGAATGGTGCTAATAAAGCTTGCCATCTTGCAAATATTTGTTTAGAAACATCATGTTTTACATCTTTATCAAAGATGAATTTAGCTGCTTGACAATCAGTTTTTATGATGAACTTTTGGTTATATAAGTCCCCCTGGAATTTTAAAACACTTTTGACTATGGCTAAAATTTCTTTAGCTACAGTAGCATAATTTTTCTGACTATTATTCCATTTCCCAGAATAGAATTGTATGAGGTATTCTTGTTTTTCAGCAGGAGAGATTTGTTTTAAAATCCCCCCATAGCCAATATCAGAGGCATCTGTCTCTACTATCTTTTGCCAATTCGGATTAGCCAGAGTGAGACATGGTAGGTTATTAACTTTTGCCTTAATGTGCTTGACTGCTTTTGTATGATTATCAGTCCAAGCTTTAGGACTTTTTCTTAGTCTATCATATAATATAGCTGTGTCTTTAGCTAGATCCTTTATAAAAGGAGAAATGTAATTTAAACTTCCCAAAAAATGTTGAAACTGAGTTTTATCAGTAATAACGTCAGGAAATTTAGATGCAAACTCAATACTTCTCTGAATCGTAATATTTTTTCCTTTTTCAATATTATGACCTAAGAATCTACCATTGGTTTGGAAAATATGCATTTTGGTCTAGATATAACCAAACCATTCTGAATAATAATTTTTTTAAATAGGTCAAGATGCTTAAAATGCATTTCTAAGGTTTTTGAAAATACTAAAATGTCATCTATAAATACGATGATAAAATTGCTAAAAGGGTTAAAAATATCATTCATAATTTTTTGAAATTCAGAAGGAGCATTTTTTAACCCAAAAGGCATAACATTCCACTCATATTGTCCCATTGGGACATTAAAGGTTGTTTTATATTTATCCTTTTCAGAAATTTGAATTTGCGAATAACCTGATTTTAAATCAAATTTTGAAAATATTATAGCTTCATGAAGTCTATCTAATAAATCTTTTTTATTGGAAATAGGATATCTAATCCATTTTAAAACCTTATTTAGGGGTTTATAATTTATGACAAGCCTGGGTACCCCTCTTTCTTGCTCTGCGTGCTTATTAACATAGAAAGCAGTGCAAGACCATGGAGATTTTGAGGGCTTTATTAATCCCTTTTAAAGAAGAGTATCAATCTCTTTTTTACATAAATCTAAATATTCTGAATTCATTTGGCAAGGTCTTGCCTTAGTGGGAATATTATCCTCAGAAAATTCTTCCTCATAAGGAAGACTTACCACATGTTTTTTCCTTTCCCAAAATACATTTGGGTGATCTCCACATATCTGTAGGGAGAATTGATTCTTTAAAATCTCAATTTTTCCTTGGATCTTAGGATTTTGTAAAGTCTCTTCTATGGTAAGACTACAAATCTCACTTTTAAGAAAATTGATTTGTTTATTTTTTAAAGAAATCATATCTTTGACTTCATTAACAAATTTTGAGAACGGTTGAGATATGAAATATATTCTTATTTTTCTTCCTTCAAAAGTACATGTTATTCCAGTCTCATCCCAGAGAGTTATAGGATAAATATGTCAGAAAAAAGGCATTCCTAAAATAATTTCATTAGAAATATTTTTTATTAAAACAAAACTTTCAGGCATACAAATATTATTTGTACAAATATATGCTTTAGGGATCTTATATTCAATATCCATTTTATGACCGCTAGCATTTCGAAGACTATGAGTAGTTTTCTTAAAATATTTTGACGGAATTAATCCTTCTTGGATGCAATTTAAATCAGCTCCGCTATCAATAAGAGCAATAAAATCTTTTTTTAAGTTATAATCAATAAAAAGACTTATTTTTGCCAATGGTTTATGAGCCGTAATAAGCTCGATAGTTTCTAAAAATAAATTCTTATTATTTGTAAATTCATTAGAGATATCAGGAAAATTTCCTTCAGGGAGATTATCATCAACCATAACCTGTTTCCCATTGCCTTTATTTTCTATATAACTAATTCTCTCATCAAGAATCATATTATGATTTTTCTGAGAAGAAATTTCTTGTTTAAGATTATTAATCTCCTCAATCAAGTCTTGAATTGTAGTGGGAATATGATCCCTTTGAGATCTAAGTTTTAGCTGTCTCTTTACTTCTGCCATGGTATAAGCATTATGATGAGTGGGATTATCTTTAGGAATTCTAGTATTACTAGTGGAGGTGCTGGTATTACCAACTTTGTTAATAATTTGGGATCTTGGCGTTGGATCATCAATCATCTTGAGAATTTCCATCCAATTATCATTACTGATGACATTGATATTTAAGTCTCTGAACTGAGAATATAACTGATAGAATTCATCCTTGTCTTTATTATCACAAGGTTGACCAATCTGTCAAGACGTACATTCTTTCTCTGATGAGGATATGTAGTCTTCTTCATGAAGAACTTTCAGATCTTCGCTTGTAGAGGATTCTTCTCCATCACTATTGTTTTGGCTAGAATTTTCCGAAGAAGAATTAAGGAGGATTTTATATAAAGAATCCTTAATATTATCCTCTAGGTCAAGGGTTTTAATCTTATCCTTGACCTTGAAATCTCTTGCATAATGGCCTATTCTACCACATTTGTGGCAAGCATTTGTTTTATAATTCTTATAAAACTCCTTTTTCCCTTTATAATCCATTTTTCTCTTTTCATGCTTGTCTAAGCGTTTCTTTTTCCTGTGCTGCCTATAAGGCTTTTCCTTATAATCTCTTTTTCCTCTATGCCTATTAGTCTTTTTAGAGGATTCAGGCATGTCGATTGCGAATTGCTCACAAAATTCTCCTAATTGTTGTTTCTCATTCAAGTGATATCTCTTAATTTATTGATTCAACTTGATCTCATTGCATAAAGAGAGACCTTCCTGGGTACAAACACTTATAAGTTTTCCATAAGTATACCCATCGTAATTAATACTCACCCCATCCCCTCTAAGGGCCTTCCTAACCCTTTCTGCAAATAAAGCAGGGAGTCCGTCTATAAACTTAGATTTCCAATGAGAGCTATTACACTCGGGTAATTCCATTACTCTGGATAAGAAAACGTCCTTGTACCATCTAAATGACGTAAGGGTTTTACATCTAATGTTTTGGAGCATAGTCCTAATGGTCTCACTATTATCTGACCATCTACCAGAAAAATGTTCTATAATGGTTAGGACCAAGGTGTAGACTACATTTGGAATCATTCCACTTTCATCCTTAACAGCATTTAAAATGGTCATTCGTTGGGATTCTGAGAGATAATTATTCCACCACCACTTTAATTGGCCTGTAAATCCAGCAATAATCATGTTAGTTGTATCCTTTTCAGAATTTTTGTTGGCCTTGCAAATCGTGCTATACATAAGAATTATGTGAGCCAGAGTATAAATTTGTCTATCAGTAAAACCATCAATATTTCATTCATAAATTTTTGTCCCACTAAAACTATTAGAGACATAATATTCTTGCTCTTCAAGAAGGATGTCTTGAGGAGTTGGTCTAGGATAATAATACATCCTTTGGACTGGTTTTCTAGCATGTTTTTCTGAGATTTTATTAATCTCATTCGGAATAGTATTCCTATTAGTGGCCTAATTTTTACTTAGTTGGAGGGGATTAATATTTAACCCCTCAAACCTTTCTTGAAGCAATCTTTCAATATTATCAAGCTTCGATAATTTAAAGTCCTTAATCTATGGAGGGGGTTGGATAGTAGGAGTAGCCTTCTCCTTTCCTTTATCAGGGGTTTTGGACTTCTGTAATTCAGAACATAAATGACTAATTTTATCATGTAAAGAAAGAATATGTTCTCCTAAAATACTCACATATACATTCGTGTAATTGTTTTATCTTATTAAAATTTTAACATGCTTAGAAGTAATAAGAGCAGTGTCATTATCATCAAACAACTCTGCAAATGCAGTAAAATATACAGTTTTATTATCTTTTTCAATTTGAAAAGATTGTTGAGGAGGTAGGAGAGATTTGGTAATTGTACCATCAGATAATTTATAATCTTGTTCTAACATAGAAATATAGTTATAAACATATTTCGTCATGAACCATGGTACAAAGCTATAGCTTTATTTACTTTAGAAAGATCATTATAAAATTCTTCTTGAAAAAATGTTTGTTGATTATTATTAAAATTCAGAAAAAAAACTCGATTCTCAGTTCATGATGGCACCTACAATCCCCAGTAGGCGCAATTCCCGTTAGCCCAGAATGGTTTAGTAATGGGCTACTACCTAACCAATAACGCACCAGCAAGCAGAAAAAGCGAAAGCAAAACTCGAATATAAATCAATAAAGGAACAACTACACCAACCCCAAGACTTGGTATCAATAGTACAGAAGCTTCTAATAGGATACAAGTGCTAGTAGTAACAAAATACAACATAAATTGCCTCCGAAAGTACAAGGAGAAACAGTACAACAGATGAGATGTAGACAAGCCCCGACCTTCAGGCGCTTACCCTAGTCTCAAAGATCCAAAAGCTACACGAGTCTCCAACGTTATCAACGGCGAAAGCTCAACTAATATCTGCACAAAAAAGTGCAGAAGTGTAGTATGAGCACCAAAACCACGGGTACTCAGTAGGTATCATAGGCCGACTGAGCGCATATAAGATATAAAAGCAGTAAGTAACAGATAGCAAGAAAGCAGTCACTAAGGCAATAAGCAAGGCACAAGGAGCTAGCACAGATCATCCATAACCAAGAGCTTCAAGTAACACATGCTAGCACAGAGATACAATTACTTAGAATCACAGGTGAAGGAAAGGAGAACACACCTGGAGTCCTTTCACAATAATATAAGTAAGTAGAGAGAGAGTTGAGAAAATGGCGGTATACCGGTAACCTCAAGTAAAAGGAAAAGACAGAGAGCAGTCAAACATACTCAAAATGGAATCAACGAGTATAAGGAAGTCATAACACCA
>QJPP01006402.1:0-16721 GCA_003996215.1 Jaltomata sinuosa
ACAGAACCACATATGAGGCTAGTAGGCAGAATATACACACCATAGGCACAGGGGAAAGTAAGAAATAACGCACCTGGGGTCCTTGCAATAACAGTGTATACAAAATAAGTTTACGAAATGGACGGTATACCGGTAACCTCAAGAGTAGGAAGAAGAGAGAAAGAGTAATAATAGGCATGCTCAGAGACATGAATCAAGCCCAACTAATCATATCAATCTCACACCCAGCAACTAACAGTCTAGCAGTAACCAATTTCATAATTAACCGTAACAGGGAATAATTCTACAAGTAAATAGAAAGAGTCTACCTACAGTTCCTCGGCCGCCCATACAACCGAGGAACACAAACAAGTGAAAACAAACCCTCCGGCATCCCATACTACCAGAGCGTACAATCAGCAAACAACAAACAAGGGTGGAACCTCGAACCATGAATGATATGATGCATGAAGATCTCAAGTGCCATGGTATCTCCGTATGTACCTCCTCCGGCGCCGATCCGGCCCAGCAGGTAGGTTCCATGGAAGTACACTGCCCGTATACCTCTACTCCACCGTATACCCTTCCTCCGGCACACGCAGCCCGTAGCCCCTGGCCCGGATGGCAAGGTCCATGGAGGTCCCAGACCCCATACTAAAACTCAGTATCAGAACATGTCGTCCGGAAGCAAGTCCGGTATCAGATGGAGACCCAGTCCCTCGATTTACAATGCCCAGACCCTGTCCAGGACTAAAAATAGTAGGAAATATCTCAAAAACCCCTCCAAGGGTGCCCGGGCGTAACCGGGTCTAAACAGTAAAAAGTCATCTCAGGTGCTCGGTCCGACCGAGGCTAAAAATCATCTCAAATAACAAGAAAACTCAACTAGCACTCCGGCCCTGCCGAGTCTAGCGTTAATCGTAAAACTGGTGATTTAAACATAATTTTACTTTCCTTTATCCAGAAATATTCACAAGTTAAATCAAACCATTTCCAAATTATTTCCATCAAAAACGGGCCCCCCGGGCCATGCAAGGTTTAGAAAACAGTGCCAGTAGGCCCGAAGCCAAAACCACAGTAAAACATGGATAAAACCTCTTATATGCATGGAAATGATATGATCACACACAATAGCTGCCCAGCAGCTTACAATCAACCTATCGACCCTGCACAGGCCCACAGCTACTCAGCAAGCATAACCAGCCTAGAAGGATAATTCTATGCCCGGGACTCGCGGACATTCCCAAAATCCCACCTCTATGTTCCAGAGTCAACAAGGCCTCACAGGACCACAAGGGTAAATAAAATATATCGGCAAATACTACAAGCAACGGAGGAACAAAAGTAGGCGGACATGAATAAAGCGGTCGAGGTCTGTGGTACCAACCTAATAAACCAACCCAAGGATGCCCATTAATACAATTTTATTCTATATATGCGGAGTCTAGGAAAAATAAACCGTAACCTACCTGTCGTCCGATGACAAGCTGCTAGAACAACGATGTCCAAGCTCGAACCACTCCGAGAAAATCCAAAACTAAATCGGAATCGGATTTGGGCTTGAATAACTTGACGTAGATAATTAACTTCTTTTGGGGATTAAACACAACACCAAAATATTTTCCTCAACATGATTTTGAACCTCAAAATCAAATTGGTGAAGCACCACTACAACCTCAATTCGCTACAATTTCAATCCACCCACTTGGATTGTGAAAAGAAACATTCTGCTTGTGTATTTAGGAAGGAATTAAGCAAAGAATGTCAATTAAGTGCCAACGTGATGAATTGAGGCCATCTGTTGGTGATACCATGTGTTGGACTATTCCTCCACTTCCACGTGGAAGTGGAGGTGTTTAACACCTCATTACTTGTTCCGTTATATAAATATTCGGGTATTGCATAGATTCGTGGTAAAATAAATATAATATTTTAAATTTACCATAATCCATAGAAAATTATTTCAAACAAAACCTACTATATTATAATAATTATTTTCAACATAACTAAATTTACTATCTCCGTAAAAATATTACAATGTATAAAAACCTTATAAAATAAATACCTATATCATTATATCGTAACAAAAATATTTTTCATAAACCTTTAAAATATTTTGAAAAGGTGATAATAATATAATATAACTTCCTACCACCTTCGACTTTTAAATAAAATATTTTCAAATACGCACGATTTCGATACTCAAGAATTCCCTCGGGATCCTCCCTTATGTTTTATCACTGTTTCGGAACTGAAATGGCGTTTTAAAATGTGAAGTTGAGGCTTAAATCGAGTTTAACCCGACCCGGTTCGCGACCCGGTTCGTAACCCGTTTTCTGCCAGTCAGTCCGCGGTAAAACAGTCATAACTTTTTACTCCGAGAGCAGTTGGACGTGAGGTTTTGTGCGTTGGAAACTAGACTCGTAGACCTTCGATTTGGTATTTCGGGGGACTTCTAACTCTTTATATATTGAGAGAAAAGCTCCGAGACATTTTACCCAAAGTTCAGGAAATTTGTCAAAGAAACTTACGATCACACAAATGGACCCGCCGCCGCAATACCTGTCCCGACACGCCTTAATGGTTCAAGGAAAATGTATATGTGGAAATAACCGGAAGGGTCATTACAGAATACTATTATAAAGGATCATATACTACAGAAGAAAGTAAGGAAATTAGAGATGTTCTATATCTTGGGTTTTTTGATAATCTTCTATATTTTCTTTTATTAAGTTATTTAAGCAATTTATATTTTCTACGGTTTCTTTCCAATAACTTAAATATTCGTAATTAATCATTAGTCTGAATATACTATTTCTGATTATCTTCTGGTATAATCATGGACAAAGCTAACTCCGACGAGAAAACTATCAAGCAGGTATACCGATATACTTATGCTATTATATATTGTCATATGAATATGCGTAGCTAAACTCATCATATTCCATATCTTTTAATAATTCAGTATATGTTTCACTTGTTTCTGAATTTTTGTTCTTCATTTGTTTTATCTATTTCATCTATTCCTAATTCTGGTAAATTATGTTTTTCATTATTTTCTTTTAGTTGTAATTTTTCTTTAAATGATCTTATTTCGTTTTGTAATTTTTCTTGTTGTTCCTTTTCTTTTTGTCTACTTTCATATATTTCTTTTAACATTGCTAGTTCTTTTTCTAATTCTAATATTTTTGTATTTTTAATATGGTCTTTTTGTTTTATAGTTTTTTACATAATATTTTCTTTTTGGGTTTATATATCTATATTTAGATTTATATCTTTTATATCTCTTATTTCTGGAATATGGGTTTTTATAATAACTGATTTCATCTTTACACCCGAATTTAGGTGCTACTTTATTGTTACAATATACTAGATTTTTTATTAGAGTTTTCTCTATTTTTAACTTTTCTCTGTATTCTTCGCAAGTGTTAGAATACCAGTGATGTAAATATTTTATTCTGGCTCCTAATGTATCTGTCAGTCCTGCTTCTTTCCAATTTTTTATTATTCTTGAACTAAATGGTTCAGGTAGTTTTGTAAAATATAGTTGTCTAATTTCCTTACTTTCTTCTGTAGTATATGATCCTTTATAATAGTATTCCTTAAATACACATGTGTATTCGTCTAATAACACATGTTGCATATTTCTAATTTTATCATCAAATTTATATTTATGATTTTTTCTCTATTTTGTTCTTCGTATTCTGTCATCATACTACTAAATTCATTTCTTATCGCTGTTTCATATTTTTGTAGTATCTCTATCGATGTTGTTGCTGTTTCGCCGTTTATGTTTTTATTATTTCTTAATGTTTTTATACTTTCTTCTGTTAAATTTAATAACCATAATTTTACTGTTCCTATTAATGTTCTTTCTATGTATCCTGGTACTTCTGTCATTCCTATTTTGTTGTCTATTAATTGTTTCGCTATATATCCTATCCATAATTGGATAACTTTATTTGTGTCTGTTACGCAATCTAGATTTAAGAAGTTATATTGTTCTACTGGTGGAGTTGGTGTCCATTTCTCATTATATCATTTTTTCCATATATTATCCTGTCTATCTGAGTTTTCATAACTTCTTGTATAGTATTTTGGACCTGGTTTAATATTTCTCGAACATCTAGAAATAGTATATTCAGACTAATGATTAATTATGAATATTTAAGTTATTGGAAAGAAACCGTAGAAAATATAAATTGCTTAAATAACTTAATAAAAGAAAATATAGAAGATTATCAAAAAACCCAAGATATAGAACATCTCGATTATCAAGTTGGTATAATCATTTCTTGTATATATATGTTAAAAGGGTTCATTTCAGAAGAATTATTAATCAGATATTGCAAGTTAATTGGTCATAAATACCCAGACCATATATGTTCCAAGTGCAACGGATAAGATAACGTTATCCCAGATGTTCAACTTGAATAAACAATTAACAAAGGAAGGACAGCTTGCAGATACAGGCAGAAGAAAATGACTACAAAGAAGATATGTACAAATAGCTATGTCAACATCTACTTTACTTTAGTATTTTGTTTTGTTGTGTAAAGTTGTGTCGGCCAATATAAAATGAACGGCCAATATTAGATAAATGTAAAGTATAGTCTTTTGTTTTGTTGTGTAAAGTTGTATAATAGTAAAGGCCAGGTTACTGTGTAAATAGTAAAGGCCAAGTTACTGTATAAATAGTAAAGGCCAAGTTACTGTGTAAATAGTAAAGGCCACTATATAAAATTCGACTTCTATATATAGAAGTCTTGAATATAAATAAAATCATCCCTTACTCATCCTTCTCTCTCTCTCTTAGCATTTAATCTTTCTTTCAAATCCGCACATATCACATTGGTATCAGAGCGATGGACAATTACAAATCTATCTCATACCATTGTTGTTCTAATAAATCGTCTATTAAATTTATTAGAATGATATAATATACCATATAATTCAGTTAAAATATACCATTGTTTTCTCGACTAAATCTATCTCATACCATTGTTGTTCTAATAAATCGTCTATTTTATCAAATATCATTTCCCATATAGTTCTTCTTAATTCTATTATTTTTATGTCTTTTAGTGCATATAGAACTAATGTTTTATAGTTATTTATCATTTTGTTATGTAAACTAGTCATTTTATGATATTTTTATCAATTATTCCTTCTAATCATGTTTTTCTCGAATGATTATAAAAAGACCATATAGACCAAAACGAAAGATAACAGATTGTACATGCTATAACTGCGGAAAATTAGTACATATAGCTAGAAATTGTAGATTACCAAGAAACCCACAAAGAAAACAAATATCAGAAATAATATTCGAAGAAAACGAAAAATATACGCAAATAGAATACATAGATTATGAACTAGATAGCAATGATAGTATATATGAGATATCAGAAGAAGAAGAAAATGAATTAGGTACTAAATCAGAACAAATAAATGACTGAGAAAGAAATACAAATAATAAATAAAGAAGAATATCTAGATGAAGAATCTACGGATCAAAAGATAATATTTGATTTTAACATATTTGATCAAATAAAAGGAAAGGAATTAGATTTAAATTGTGGATAAAATATTTAGTATACCAATTATACGAAATTTATTCAAAAGACAGAAAGAAGAATACTACGTAGTAAGCCAAAAAGAACATGTAATAGATTGTAAATATACACAAGGAAAAGCTAAAATACCCTTAATAAGCAGAAGAATCATAAATAAAGAAATACAAGATCTAAAAGTAAGAGATCCAATAAAATACGTACATCTAGGTGGAAAAGAAATATTAATAAAAGCTTGTTTTAGAGAAGGAATAGATACACCAATAGAAATATATTTAGCAGATGATAGGATAATAGAACCTATAGAAAAAAGCATAATAAGCGCAGTTAAAGCAAATTTAATATACCAAAAATTTAAATTTATAATAAGTGCTAATTATTCAGTAGCAGTATCAGATAAAAATATAGATAAATCTTTAGTATTATATTGGAAAATGTCAGGAATAGAACTAGCCCCAGTCAGTAAAATATTTACAGCAAGTATTAACTACTAAACATAAAGTAACAGCAAAAAACAAAATAAATAGGATAAAGATAGAAAACCCCTTTAAAAAGATAGTTACTCTGATAGACAAAAATGAATATAGTTATCAAGAAATAGATTTTGATGAAGATTTAGAAATAGTAAAAGAAAGATTAAGCACATCTAAAAGAATAAACTATGAACCAAGATTAAGCATATCAGGTAGCAGAAGATATGAACCAAGCACAAGTATAAATTATGAACCAGAAATACAAGAATCATCTACAAAAATGATAAAACACCAAAAAGAAGAATTAAACCAATACTACATAGCAGGAATAATAAATCAACAAAAATGTTTAATATTAATAGATATAGGACAAGAAGAAAATAACATAGCAAGAGAGCTTGTTATGAAAGATAAGATAAAAGTAAAAAATCAATCATGTCCAGATCTACCAAAAACATTAGTAAATACTAAAGAAATAGTAAAAAAGGAAATAATTATAGGAGGAATACCAATAAAAATAAAATTCGAATACACCAAGAAAAAAATATAATATTAGGAATCAAATGGTTAGAAAAAATGAAGCCATACAGTATAGAAAATAAACAATTAATAATAACATATGATAATAAAAAGAGTTTAAAAAGAACTATGAAATGAAGATATATATACTAGCAAAAATAATAGTAGAAGGATATAATAATAGATATTACACACCAATGATAGATACAGGAGCAGAAGCTAATATATGTAAATATAATTGTTTACCAGAAGAAAAATGGGAAAAGCTAAAAACACCAATAGTAGTAACAGGATTTAATAACGAAGGTAGTATGATTACACATAAAGCAAAAAATATAAAAATACAAATATAGGATAAAATATTAACAATAGAAGAAGTATATAATTACGAACTAACAACAAAAGATATGTTATTAGGAATGCCCTTTTTAATAAACCTATATCCACATACAATAACGAAAACACATTGGTGGTTCACAACACCATGTAACAACAAAGTAGGAGCAAACAGAGTTAATAATAAAAATAGAAAAACAACAGAATGGATAAAAGGAAGTGAAAAAATAAACCAAAAATTAGAAAACATAAATCAGTTAGATCATAAAATAGAATTGATTATATTCTCAATAGACAAGATAAAAACCATACAAGATAAATTAGAAATATTATATAGTGAAGAACCATTAAAAGGATGGGAAAATCACAAAACAAAAGTTAAGATAGAACTAGTGGAAGAAAATAATATTATAACCCAAAAACCTTTGAAATATAATTTCAATGATTTAGAAGAATTTAAAATGCATATTAATGAATTACTAGAAAAGAACTATATACAAGAAAGTAATAGTAAACATTCTAGTCCAGCATTCATAGTAAATAAGCATAGTGAACAAAAAAGAGGTAAAAGTAGAATGGTCATAGATTATAGAAATCTAAATGCCAAAACTAAAACATATAACTACCCAATACCAAATAAAATATTAAAAACAAGACAAATCCAAGGATATAGCTATTTCAGTAAATTTGATTGTAAATCAGGATTCTACCATTTAAAGTTAGAAGATGAATCTAAAAAACTAACAGCATTTACTGTACCCTAAGGATTTTACGAATGGAACGTATTACCCTTTGGATATAAAAATGCACCAGGAAGATATCAACATTTTATGGATAAATATTTTAATCAACTAGAAAACTGCATAGTATATATAGATGATATACTACTATACTCAAAAACACAAGACGAACATATAAAACTATTGGAAAAATTTATACATATAATAGAATACTCTGGAATAAGCTTAAGCAAAAAGAAAGCCGAGATAATGAAAAATCAAATAGAATTTTTAGGAATAGAAATAGATAAAAATGGTATAAAAATGCAAACACATATTGTACAAAAAATTGTTAACCTTGATGAAAATATAGACACAAAAAAGAAATTACAATCCTTTTTGGGATTGGTAAATCAAGTAAGAGAATATATACCAAAATTAGCTGAACATCTAAAATCTTTACATAAAAAACTAAAGAAAGATATTGAATATCATTTCGATAATAAAGATAAAGAGCATATAAGACATATCAAAACCTTATGCAAAAAACTACCAAAACTATATTTTCCAGATGAAAATAAACCATTTACTTATATTGTTGAAACAGATTCGAGCAATCACAGTTATGGAGGAGTCCTAAAATATAAATATGACAGAAAAAATAGAACATCATTGTAGATATTATTCAGGATCCTATACAGAAGCGCAATTAAAATGGGAAATAAATAGAAAAGAACTATTTGCACTATATAAATGCCTATTAGCATTTGAGCCGTATATAGTATATAACAAATTTATTGTGAGAACAGATAACACACAGGTAAAATGGTGGATAACCAGGAAAGTACAAGATTCAGTTACAACAAAAGAAATAAGAAGATTAGTATGAGAAATACTGTTTAAGGAAGAAAAGTATCTGCTTAGTACAATGCTAGTAGTGACGAATAAACATGACAGAGAATAATCTAGTTTAATAGTAAGCTTATATAAAAAGTATCCTATCATAAAACATGATTAGAAGGAATAATTGATAAAAGCATCATAAAATGACTAGTTTACATAACAAAATGATAAATAACTATAAAACATTAGTTCTATATGCACTAAAATACATAAAAATAATAGAATTAAGAAGAACTATATGGGAAAAGATATTTGATAAAATAGACGATTTATTAGAACAACAATGGTATGAGATAGATTTAGACAATTTAAATATGGATGGCGATTGGGAAAGATATTTAGATCTAGAAATAGTATATTCAGACTAATGATTAATTATGAATATTTAAGTTATTGGAAAGAAACCGTAGAAAATATAAATTGCTTAAATAACTTAATAAAAGAAAATATAGAAGATTATCAAAAAACCCAAGATATGGAACATCTCGAATATATAATAGAAAACGTAAAAGAAATAAAAAGACTAATTCCTTTAAAAAAGGAATATTATAATAAAATATTTAATGAATAAGTACGAGGAAGAACTAACAGAAATAATTAAACAAAAAAGACAAGAAATTACACATAGGGAACAAAGACTTAGTGAAAACATATTTGCAGGAGTATGCCATAAATCAATATTAGCACAAAGAAAGAAGATATTCTACCTATACATAGAATTACAAAATCTAGAATATAAATTACAACATAAATTATAAATGAATAAGGAAGAATATGTAATAGAAGAAAAAACCTTTGAAAACCTAGAAGGAATAAAAATAAAAATAGTATTTTCTAATCTAGGAAGAAGATATAAGAAAATAGGAGAAACTCTGAACCTAATGCTAGAAAAAGAATCAGCTAAATTAGAAGATAGCTTAACGGCTATGGTAAGAATAATGAAAGAAAACGAAGAAATAGACAGGAAGAATGAAATAAATAAAATAAAACAATAAGCAAAAATAGAAGTACAGAAAATAGAAAATATTAAAAATACAAAAATATTAGAATTAGAAAAGGAACTAGCAATGTTAAAAGAAATATATGAAAATAGACAAAAATAAAAAGAACAATAAAAAAAATTACAAAACGAAACAAGATTATTTAAAGAAAAATTACAACTAAAAGATAATAATGAAGAGCATAATTTACCAGAATTAGAAATAGATGAAATAAATAAAGCAAATGAAGAACAAAATTCGGAAACAAGTGAAACATATACTGAATTATTAAAAGATATGGAATATGATAGAAACATAGAAATAAACATGAGTAAAGTAGAAGAAAAACCAAGTACATCAGGAGAAAGAGACCTTAAATTCGGGTGTAAAGATGAAATCAGTTATTATAAAAACCCATATTCCAGAAATAAGAGATATAAAAGATATAAATCTAAATATAGATATATAAACCCAAAAAGAAAATATTATGTAAAAAACTATAAAACAAAAAGACCATATAGACCAAAACGAAAGATAACAGATTGTACATGCTATAACTGCGGAAAATTAGGACATATAGCTAGAAATTGTAGATTACCAAGAAACCCACAAAGAAAACAAATATCAGAAATAATATTCGAAGAAAACGAAAAATATACGCAAATAGAATACATAGATTATGAACTAGATAGCGATGATAGTATATATGAGATATCAGAAGAAGAAGAAAATGAATTAGGTACTAAATCAGAATAAATTTCAGAAGAATTATTAATCAGATATTGCAAGTTAATTGGTCATAAATACCCAGACCATATATGTTCCAAGTGCAACGGAGAAGATAACATTATCTCAGATGTTCAACTTGAATAAACGAATTAACAAAGGAAGGACAGCTTGCAGATACAGGCAGAAGAAAATGACTACAAAAAAGATATGTACAAATAGCTATGTCAACATCTACTTTACTTTAGTATTTTGTTTTGTTGTGTAAAGTTTGTCGGCCAATATAAAATGAACGGCCAATATTAGATAGATGTAAAGTATAGTCTTTTATTTTGTTGTGTAAAGTTGTGTAATAGTAAAGGTCAAGTTACTGTGTAAATAGTAAAGGCCACTATGTAAAATCCGACTTCTATATATAGAAGTCTTGAATATAAATAAAATCATCCCTTACTCATCCTTCTCTCTCTCTCTCTTAGCATTTAATCTTTCTTTCAAATTCCGCACATATCACATTGGTATCAGAGCTAGATAAAAAGATATAAAAACATTAAGAAATAATAAGTATCTTTTCTTCTGTTAAATTTAATAACCATAATTTTAATGTTCCTATTAATATTCTTGCTATGTATCCTGGTACTTCTGTCATTCCTATTTTGTTGTCTATTAATTGTTTCGTTATATATCCTATCCATAATTGGACAACTTTATTTGTGTCTGTTATGCAATCTAGATTTAAGAAGTTATATTGTTCAACTGGTGGAGTTGGTGTCCATTTATCATTATATCATTTTTTTCATATATTATCCTGTCTATTTATTCAAGATACATTTCTTAAATATATTAAACTTTACATTTACAATTGAGATAATCACGACTAATAAGAAATACAAATAATAAATAAAGAAGAATATCTAGATGAAGAATCTACGGATCAAAAGATAATATTTGATTTTAACATATTTGATCAAATAAAAGGAAAGGAATTAGATTTAAGTGTGGATAAAATATTTAGTATACCAATTATAAGAAATTTATTCAAAAGACAGAAAGAAGAATACTACGTAGTAAGCCAAAAAGAACATGTAATAGATTGTAAATATACACAAGGAAAAGCTAAAATACCCTTAATAAGCAGAAGAATCATAAATAAAGAAATACAAGATCTAAAAGTAAGAGATCCAATAAAGTACGTACATCTAGGTGGAACAGAAATATTAATAAAAGCTTGTTTTAGAGAAGGAATAGATACACCAATAGAAATATATTTAGCAGACGACAGGATAATAGAACCTATAGAAAAAAGCATAATAAGCGCAGTTAAAGGAAATTTAATATACCAAAAGTTTAAATTTATAATAAGTGCTAACTATTCAGTAGCAGTATCAGATAAAAATATAGATAAATCTTTAGTATTATATTGGAAAATGTCAGGAATAGAACTAGCCCCAGGCAGTAAAATATTTACAGCAAGATGTAAAAAGTTGTATGTATTAACTACTAAACATAAAATAACAGCAAAAAATAAAATAAATAGGATAAAGATAGAAAACCCCTTTGAAAAGATAGTTACTCTGATAGACAAAAATGAATATAGTTATAAAGAAATAGATTTTGATGAAGATTTAGAAATAGTAAAAGAAAGATTAAGCACATCTAAAATAATAAACTATGAACCAAGATTAAGCATATCAGGTAGCAGAAGATATGAACAAAGCACAAGTATAAATTATGAACCAGAAATACAAGAATCATCTACAAAAATGATAAAACACCAAAAAGAAGAATTAAACCAATACTACATAGCAGGAATAATAAATCAACAAAAATGTTTAATATTAATAGATATAGGACAAGAAGAAAATAACATAGCAAGAGAGCTTGTTATGAAAGATAAGATAAAAGTAAAAAACCAATCATGTCCAGATCTACCAAAAACATTAGTAAATACTAAAGAAATAGTAAAAAAGGAAATAATTATAGGAGGAATACCAATAAAAATAAAATTCGAATTACACCAAGAAAAAAATATAATATTAAGAATCAAATGGCTAGAAAAAATGAAGCCATACAGTATAGAAAATAAACAATTAATAATAACATATGATAATAAGAAAGTAACAATAAAAAGAGTTTAAAAAGAACTATGAAATGAAGATATATATACTAGCAAAAAATAATAGTAGAAGGATATAATAATAGATATTACACACCAATGATAGATACAGGAGCAGAAACTAATATATGTAAATATAATTGTTTACCAGAAGAAAAATGGGAAAAGCTAAAAACACCGATAGTAGTAACAGGATTTAATAACGAAGGTAGTATGATTACACATAAAGCAAAAAATATAAAAATACAAATGTGGGATAAAATATTAACAATAGAAGAAGTATATAATTACGAACTAACAACAAAATATATGTTATTAGGAATGCCTTTTTTAATAAACCTATATCCACATACAATAACGAAAACATATTGGTGGTTCACAACACCATGTAACAACAAAGTAGGAGCAAAAAGAGTTAATAATAAAAATAGAAAAACAACAGAATGGATAAAAGGAAGTGAAAAGATAAACCAAAAATTAGAAAACATAAATCAGTTAGATCATAAAATAGAATTGATTATATTCTCAATAGACAAGATAAAAGCCATACAAGATAAACTAGAAACATTATATAGTGAAGAACCATTAAAAGGATGGGAAAATCACAAAACAAAAGTTAAAATAGAACTAGTGGAAGAAAATAATATTATAACCCAAAAACCTTTAAAATATAATTTCAATGATTTAGAAGAATTTAAAATACATATTAATGAATTACTAGAAAAGAACTATATACAAGAAAGTAATAGTAAACATTCTAGTCTAACATTTATAGTAAATAAGCATAGTGAACAAAAAAGAGGTAAAAGTAGAATGGTCATAGATTATAGAAATCTAAATGCCAAAACTAAAACATATAACTACCCAATACCAAATAAAATATTAAAAACAAGACAAATCCAAGGATATAACTATTTCAGTAAATTTGATTGTAAATCAGGATTCTACCATTTAAAGTTAGAAGATGAATCTAAAAAACTAACAACATTTACCGTACCCCAAGGATTTTACGAATGGAACGTATTACCCTTTGGATATAAAAATGCACCAGGAAGATATCAACATTTTATGGATAAATATTTTAATCAACTAGAAAATTGCATAGTATATATAGATGATATACTACTATACTCAAAAACACAAGACGAACATATAAAACTATTGGAAAAATTTATACATATAGTAGAATACTCTGGAATAAGCTTAAGCAAAAAGAAAGCCGAGATAATGAAAAATCAAATAGAATTTTTAGGAATAGAAATAGATAAAAATGGTGTAAAAATGCAAACACATATTGTACAAAAAATTGTTAACCTTGATGAAAATATAGATACAAAAAAGAAATTACAATCCTTTTTGGGATTGGTAAATCAAGTAAGAGAATATATACCAAAATTAGCTGAACATCTAAAATCTTTACATAAAAAACTAAAGAAAGATATTGAATATCATTTCGATAATAAAGATAAAGAGCATATAAGACATATCAAAACCTTATACAAAAAACTACCAAAACTATATTTTCCAGATGAAAATAAACCATTTACTTATATTGTTGAAACAGATTCGAGCAATCACAGTTATGGAGGAGTCCTAAAATATAAATATGACAAAGAAAAAATAGAACATCATTGTAGATATTATTCAGGATCCTATACAGAAGGGCAATTAAAATGGGAAATAAATAGAAAAGAACTATTTGCACTATATAAATGCCTATTAGCATTTGAGCCGTATATAGTATATAACAAATTTATTGTGAGAACAGATAACACACAGGTAAAATGGTGGATAACCAGGAAAGTACAATTTTATATTGGCCGACACAACTTTACACAACAAAACAAAATACTAAAATAAAGTAGATGTTGACATAGCTATTTGTACATATCTTCTTTGTAGTCATTTTCTTCTGCCTGTATCTGCAAGCTGTCCTTCCTTTGTTAATTCGTTTATTCAAGTTGAACATCTGGGATAATGTTATCTTCTCCTTTGCACTTGGAACATATATGGTCTGGGTATTTATGACCAATTAACTTGCAATATCTGATTAATAATTCTTCTGAAATGAACCCTTTTTTCAAGGCTCTAGTTGTTGGTTGTAGCTCTGGTTTTAATAAAGATAAAATCCATTTCTGGACTTCATCCATATCTGCTTGTCGTAGTTCCCTTGAATTTGCATAGATCATTAGGTGGTCTCTGGAATAATAACTCCAGATAGCATTTCCTTGTAGATAGTTCGTAGCTAATTCTTGAATAATAGTTGATATACCAATTATTCTTTTATTTGCATAAAAGTTAGGTATCTCAACTTTCGGTATCTCTGCTTGTTGCGATATATCTTCTGGTATAATCATTTCCCTGGTTAGGCCTATTTTGACTACCTGGATTAAGGGTTTTATTTTGTCATATAATATCTCTACCGGTGCCGTGTAGAATTTAATGAAAAATAATTTTCCTTTTGTAATCCGTTTGTATGTGATAAAAGCTTTGTGGAGTTCTGGAATTCCACTTATTTCTTCGCCGTCGTAGGTGTATACAGTACTAAGTAATCCATAGTTGTAACAAGTTCTAACTAAGTTCGGATTTGTCTTTGGCTGTGCTATCAGCCGGTTGTATCCTTGTAGTTTTTGAGTTAAATAATCTTGTGTTTTTTCGGTAGTAGTGGTAGATCTTGGTTTGAGATTTAAGAAAGTTTGTATTTTGTGGATATTTTCGATGTAGGTTTGGGTGATATGGTTGTATATATTTTTATCTTTGTGGAGGCTATTCACATATGTGGATGTCTGGGGTGTGATACTTGATATCTCAGTGGGTTGTTTTTTTTGGGTAAATGGTTTGTCAAATACTTTGTTCAGATTAGTGTTTGTAAATGGTTTTGTACTAACTGCTTTGTTTTCTCTTGTACCTGCAGCTGTATTTAACAATTTGTTAGTGGTTTGAGTTTTTCGGTGTATCTCAACGTCACCTTTTAGTTCTGGCTGTTTAGAGTCTGCCGAGGGAGCTCCACATATTTTGAGTCATGCCGCTGACTATTAACTATTTTCTTCAGTACCTGTAACTCAGTGTCTAGAGGTGTATACAGTACTAAGTAATCCATAGTTGTAACAAGTTCTAACTAAGTTTGGATTTGTCTTTGGCTGTGCTATCAGCCGGTTGTATCCTTGTAGTTTTTGAGTTAAATAATCTTGTGTTTTTTTGGTAGTAGTGGTAGATCTTGGTTTGAGGTTTAAGAAAGTTTGTATTTTGTGGATATTTTCGATGTAGGTTTGGGTGATATGGTTGTATATCTTTTTATCTTTGTGTCACGACCCAATTTCTCGGTCATGATGGCACCTACAACCCCCGGTAGGTGAACCAATCCCCGTAGCCCAGAACAGTTAGTAATGGGCTACTATCTAGCAAATAAGGGAACAAGACGAGTAAAATAGATAACAGGGATATAAATATATACATATGCGGAAACTAAACCAAACCCCAAGACCTGGTATCATAGTATAGATCCAAACTACATACATGGAGTGCAAATAAACCAAAACTATATATACAGATGTCTCTGAATGGTAATAGAGTACATGAAGCAAAAGATAAACTAAAGCTAAGCTCCGATCGCCAAGAGCCCACCTTCAGTCTGAAGTAGTCTTCAATAGATCTCCAAGCACGAATCTCAACGATCTACCGGCGATGGCCCACACTAGGATCTGCACCCAAAGAGGCAGGGGTAGGGGTGAGCACCAAATGCGAAGCATAAGGTACCCAGTAGGTATCATAGGCCGACTGGGCACATATAAGATAAAAGAGCAGTAATAGACAGAATAGAAGCAAGTAGTCACAGAAATCAACGAAAGGTACACAGGAACTAGCCAGAGGGAAATCACAGAACCACATGTGAGGCCAGCAAGCAGAATATATACACCATAGGCACAGGTGAAAGTAATAAACAACGCACCTGGGGTCCTTGCAATAACAGTGTATATATAATAAGTTTACGAAATGGACGGTATACCGGTAACCTCAAGTGTAAGAAGAAGAGAGAAAGAGTAATAATAGGCATGCTCAGAGACATGAATCAAACTCAACTAGTCATACCAATCTCATACTTATCCATAATAGGGAATAATTCTACAAGTAAATAGAAAGAGTCTACCTACAGTCCCTCGGCCGCCCATACAACCGAGGAACACAAACAAGTGAAAACAAACCCTCCGGCATCCCATACTACCGGAGCGTACAATCAGCAAACAGCAAACAAGGGTGGAACCTCGAACCATGAATGATATGATGCATGAAGATCCCAAGTGCCATGGTATCTCTGTATGTACCTCCTCCGGCGCCGATCCGGCCCAGCAGGTAGGTTCCATGGAAGGACTCTGCCCGTATACCTCTACTCCACCGTATAC